>JBBPNA010000207.1:0-45784 GCA_038090555.1 Boletus subcaerulescens | reverse complement strand
CATTCTGAGAATCTATCAAGATCAATTGCTCGTGATCGTCATACCGAGTCCCTTGCATGCTGAAAATATTATCACAGAAGTAAAACTCAGTGAGCTTTACTTACTGTTTGTATAAGCTATCTATTAACGTCCAATTATGATGCTTTGCAAGTCAACAAGACAACCAACTTTCCGTTTCTTCGCTCAACTGGGTAACTCCCAGCCCTAAATCAGTGACACATGAAATTGATGATAACGAACACCAAAACACCATCATGTAGGTGCTCACTATTCTATTGAACAACATAACTTCATCATATTATCAAATAAACCTTGTGTGATTGAAGTTGTTAGTGAGGATCATATTTCGTTTGAAGAGCTACTGATCATCACTGGAAAATGTCCCACAAAGTTGGAATGGTTCATCAATACCCTCTCTTACGTTAGAGACCTTCCCACTACCAAACATCTCAATCGCCTTGTCTGTCTTTGGTATTGTATTCAAGAATTGGATGATTTTCATGTCGTAGATGGTAGACCATGGAGACATGGCCTGTATCTGCTCATTGTGTTGACTCCTTAAAGGAACTTTTCGATACCCATGACATATGCCCTCTTCTGGCCTTTGACACTAATGGAAACTTATCCCCCCTTGTCATATCCCATTCCAACCCCTATTTGGTCACCTCCGTACATCTCCATACACCTCCGGCCAACTCCATACACCTCCGGCCAACTCCACTAAACTCCTCACACCTCCGAAGAACTCCCTTAGGAGTTTGTCTCCACCTGGAGTTCCCTTAGGAGTTCAACTCCGGAGTTTAGCCCCTATCCTGAAACCTCAGACATGTACAGATCCATTGGACATCCACAGAGTTACATCTCCAGACCCGTACCTTTATTAATCTTCTTCAGTCTTAGTCTGCATTCCCTGTACCAGTCCATACAGCCTGTTCCAGCTGTGTTCCACCTCCATCAGTCATTCCTATGTACATTGCCTTCGCGCAGTAGTTTCGGACCCAGACTTCCTCCGGGTCTCTACTGTATATATACTCCTGTACTTCTCTGTCATACCTTTAGTACGAAAATCAACTAAAGTCCTATTACTTCCAATCTCGCTCCTTCCCTATGATCTCCTCATCTCCTCCTTAAATCCCTGACCCTTTGAAATACGAGGACCCGTGAGTCTGGCAAGGGCGCGACACATAAGTCCTGCGCCGATGTCCTCACCCCCTCCGCTCCTTGGCCCCTCCATCCTCCGATATCTCCAGACGTCGCTACTAGTCAGTGACAAACATCGGAGCCCCTATCTATCATCTCTGAATGGACTTCGTTCCATTATTCTCGGAGTTGGTCTACTACCTCTGGACTTTGTTCCATCAAACATCAATCCCTCTGGATCTCAGCCGGAGTTCAACAAGGAGAAATATGGTCTCTGACATACTTCCATAACATGGCATCACATTGTAAAAATGTCTGACAAGTACTCTGGTGTCTCTGTGCTAATAGCTCATGTGCCAAGCCAGAGAAATGTGAATTCAACTCTGAAACAGTTGAATATCTCAGATATATTCTCTCTCCATCTGGCCTTTCCATGGATCCAGGTTATGATATGCACAATTAGTTTCAAGCTACTTTAAAACACAGGGCCATATTGTCATTCATACATATATGGCTGTGATCGACATTTGAATGATTATTAATTGCCTCACCAGCTCTGTTTCACATTGATTTTTGGAAAGAAGGGTTCTTGGACACCATCTTCAGCCTTCACTTTTTGTCCCACTGCTTATTTAACAATCTCAAACCTCAGTCACACACTTAATAGGCAGTAATCCAGCTTCAGCCACCCTCAAACTCTACCTGATATTAGCCACCGATGATGTGAAACTTTCTGAAATTCCTGCTGACCTCAGGAAGGGAAAATTGTTGAATGGAAGCAAAACCATGGAGGATGGTTTCCATGATGTGCATTTTGAATTCGCTCAAGCTTGGAAATTGCAAATTGTCATTGAGATATCTGATTCGAATAAGTATGAGTAAGAAACCTTTCCTAGAATGGGAATGATCCTCATGGTAGTGTTTTCAAGATGCTTTTAAACTGGCTCCATTGGCATTGTGTGCGGCTTGAGACCATGATCTGACAGACCCGCTACTCAGTGCCCACCATTAATGGCTCTTGGGCCATATGCAAGATAAGCCCTCCAGCTCTGGTACACCCTCTGCATTCATGGAGCAGCAGAACCAGCATTGTATATCTTGTGGTCACTCTCGCAACCATAAAGACCCCATCCACCGACATTACTCCACCCTGTCTTCAACCAGTTCCTCCATGACTGTCAGACCAACATTGAGATCAATTGGGCAGATGACAAAGCTTTCACTGATGATCTTGTGGACGTCATGACCAATCTATATAAAAAGGAAGGTGATCAGAACAATGCCCTAGAGGAAGTATGTGATCACCATAAGCTACACTTTGTTTCCACCAATGTGGATAGGACAAAATACTGGACGGACGAGCAGATACAAATCCATGGACATCACTGTGTCATTATTGAATTCAAGAATGAAGTGGTGGTTGCCTCTGCAAAGCCTTATTTCCAGGCTATCCAATATTATGTCGAGCATACAAGGGGGCACACGACGAAACATAAATCACCACTTCTCTGTTTTCTAGTCTGCATTACTGGTGAGTGCTCTTAGACTTATTGTTATTTGAACACTAATTGCTCGTTCATCCAGGGTCAACCATATCTTTCTCTGGCACTGCCTGGAATGTGCAGCCAATGGTGCAACCCTTGTCAACACCCTTTGTATTTCACTTCCACTCTTCTGATTCCCAAAACCTGCAGACCACAACATGTCACATTGCTGCTTTTTACAAGACTGCCAAATTGCTGAAACAGTATTATAGCCAGCTCGAACTCTATTGCCCTTCCAACACTGTAGCCAACCAACTCTTCCCATACCCCACGAGCTATACCTCCCTTCATGTCACAAACGGGACTGCTACAATGAAGATTAAATTTCAGTATGACTGATAATAAAATGGAAGACAATTCTAGATTGGCCTGAGCCTAGGAAAGTCAAGGACATCCAGTCCTTCTTGGGCTTCACCAACTCTTATTGTCACTTCATTCAAGGTTACTCTGTCATTGTGGTTCCTCTGACCCACCTCACTCACAAGGAAGTCATTCCAATGCCTTAAGGACACTTTCACCTCTTCTCCGGTGCTCGTTCATTGCACTCTGAGTGTTCCTATTACTATTGAAACTGATGCCTCTAACTACACCATTGCTGGCATCCTCTCTATTGTTATTCCCTCTGATCATGAACTCCACTCCATTGCATTCTTCTCCTGGACTTTAACTGGAGCAGAATTGAACTATGACACTTGTGATAAGGAGTTGCTGGCAATCTTTGAGGTGTTCAAGTCCTGGTAACACTACTTGGAAGGCTCTGAAACTCCTATAGATGTCCTCACAGACCACAAGAACATTGAATACTTTTTCTTTGTGGTATGGTCACTCTTCAGAGATGGGGAGGAGAGAAGTGGTCTATGTGAGATATCCTGCTTATACTAGGACAGGATACAACAGATGTGGAGTATGAGTATGAGAGTAGCAAGATGTGAAGAGCACTCAAATCTAGGTAATAGATTTGTGGGGTGTGTGAGCAGACAGCCTGGCAGTTGTCTGCACTGGGTCACGTGATGCATGCAACAGAGGTTGAAGAATTCCACATGAGAAGGGGAATTTGGGAGAGGATGAGAAAGGATGGTAATGAAACCAAGGCCTAACCTTCAGAGCATAAAAGTGATCCTAAGCATGCTGGAAGAGACACAAGAAAGAGTGCATAAAAGGATCAAACCTAGCATAGCTACAATCCAGGCTCAAAGCCAGCCATACACCCAAGCTATGTGGTTTTACACAAAATGATGTTTTATGAAAGGTATAATGGAAATGAGGGATGAGTTTACAGAAGTGCATGACACCTCATAAAGTCTGTTATAACAAAGTCCAAGGCTTTTTTTTTTTTTTTTTTTAAATCCTTTTAATGTCCGCCTTGGAGTATGATACTCTATGTAGGACAATAGTTCTAACTGTAATATGGGGCCCCCCGGCCCCCACTGCACCCGATCGTATGAATGCCCCGACATGAGTTGCCCCCATCAGTCCGCCGTTCCTGCTGGCTGTTTTAGATGTCATGATCCCCGAGCATGTAGGTTGGTGATTTTTCTGAGCAAGTGGGTGAGGATGAGAGCGTGTGTTGGTGGTATAACAATGTACGTTGGCCTTGTGGGGCCCATCGTATGGTTAGGAATGATGGTATATGTAGGAGAAGAGAAATATGTTACATGGAGCCCTCCTGTGGTGCAGTGGTTGCCATGGCTGTTGGGCGCACAGCGGTGGGCTTGATGGTAATACATGTAGAACTCTTTGCTTCATCTTGCTACTCCCTCGACTCATAACCGTCTGGTCCTGCCCTTCCCTCATAGACGTAAAAGGTGGTGTTGCCGTTTGGTGATATTCAAGGCTGTTTTACGATGCATCTGTATTCTTGGTGCTTTCGTTTTAGAAGGAGGTACATTACCGAATGTATTTTTAAGTCGTCGGGTTGCGTCGACAAATTTGAATAGATGTGGGAGAGTGGATGGTTTGGATAGTAGGTGTGAAATTGAGTCCGCGTCGCGGCCCATAGCATTGTGTAGGGATTGGCGTTCTCGTGCATAGTTCGGACATTCCAGCAGGTAGTGTCTTACCATTTCCGGGGTAGGGGGTTCTGTGCAATGTGGACAATTAGTGGATTCAGATTTACGGATGCGATGAAGATGATGGTTTAGCAAAATATGTCTTGTGCATAGCCAAATAAGGAGTGAGACGTGGTGTTTGGTGAGTCCAGATATAAGTTTAAGGAATGTATTGCCTGGTGCGGCCAAGTTGAGGGATTTGGCAAGGGGGTGTCATTTTGAGTTGAGCCATTCTTTGGCCCAGCGTGATTTAGAGGAGGTTTGTTGTTGTTGTTTGAGGGCCGGGATGCTGTGGGAAAGGGGACCTGCTCATAGGTAGTGTGGTAGACGTGTTGCTCTGCTAGTTTTGGAAGGGTCGATGGCAGCTACGCAGACTTCAGCATCCGCCTTTTCATTACCTTGTATACCTTTATGTCCCAGTGCCCAACATATGAAGATGTCTTTTGGTGATATGTTGTGTTTGGTTTTTATGGTTCAAAAGGTTTTCCGCAGATGGTTCATGATGTAGTGGCCGGGGTGGGTCTTGGGATTTGCGCCAGATTTGATGGCTGCTTGATTGTCGACAAATATATAGATTGGCTTACGGGGTGTAGGGTTGGTTAGTAAAAGTTGCGCAGCTAGGGTTAGGCCAACCGCTTTGGCTTCATAGACTGTGTGGTGGTTAGCGGATCCCAAGTGATAATGATGTAGAGAAGTGTTCCCACCGGGAGGGTAATATATGGCTGCCGCTCCTACTTTACCGTCGATGCTAGAACTGTCAGTGTAGATGCATGTAATGTTGGGGGATGCAGCTATGTGGTTGTGGTGGATGAGCACTGAGTCTTTGTCTTTTGGTATTACAGTCTGAAAGGGGGGGCATTGTGCGGGGGATTTGTTGCCGTGGTGTATCATTTTGATTGATTTCGGGTTGATGTCATATAGGTGGCATAGGTAGTGGAGGGAGGAGCGGTGGCAGTTAACGAAGGTGGATCCCGCTCTTTGGAGGTAGGGGTAGATGGGGTGTGAAGGAGGGTGGGCCGCTAGTCATAACGCCACCTGTTGTCATAGGTTTTGAATGCAGTGTTTTAAGGGCCATATGTTACTGTGGATTTCGAGGGTGTCAGTGGCGGTGGTGTGCATAGCTCCAGTGATACTTAGCAGTGCGATTCGTTGGATGCTGTTGAGTTTTTTTGCTACTCCCACGGAGCCTGATTGTTTGAAGTCCATGGTTTCCAAGAAGAGGGGGCAGAACCAAACATTTATGGTGTATAGCATTTTGGGGACGGCAACCACGATGTATAATTGGTGCATGAGTGGGAGAGGGATGCCGTTTGCAGTCGAGGAGAGCCTTTTTAGTTGAAGGGTGTAAGCGGTACCTTTTGCGATAGCGTAAGATACCTGAGCATTCCAGCATAGCGATTGGTCGACTAAAACTCCTAGAAATTTATGATGAGTGACCGGTTTGAGTTCTATGGTTCGGAGTGTCATCGGTGGGCGTTCCTTTGTTGCAGAGGTGCATAGGTCCATTAGGGTGAATTTTGAGGTTTCAAATCTTGAGTTGTGGTCCACTGCCCAGTCGAATCCGCTGCTGTCGCATTCCATCATGCTTTTGAGCATTGCGTGGGTGTCTTCGAAGTTGTTACCTATGGCGAGTAGCATTGTGTCGTCTACAAATGCTTGAGTTCATTTTTTTTTCTCTCAGCCTCTGGCTATATCTAGTAGGTCAGTGTTGTAGATGATATATAAAATCATGGAGAGCAGGTCGCCCTGTCCGATGCCATTGGTGATTGGTGTCCAGTTCGAGGCTTGGTATCCGTCAAATTTCATTTTTGTGCGGCATTGCTGGAGGGCATTCTGTATGAAGTTAGTTATGATTTTTGGTATTCGTCTCATTTTCATGTTGTGTATAAGACGGTCAGTAACTGCATTGGGGAACGCGCCCTCAATGTCTAGGAAGAGGTTGGATACTACCTTATGGCTATGCCATGCTTGTTTTACCGTTGCTTCCAATAAGTGGAGGGAGTTGGTTGTAGAGCATCCCGGTCGGCCTCCGAAGTGGGTGGGGGGTAATAGGTTGTTGCTTTCTAGAAGGAACATTAGTTGATCTGCTATGATGGAAGAGATTAGCTTGTAAGTGGTGTTGAGAAGGGCGATGGGATGGTAGGCTTTCGGGATGGTGTAGTCTGGGCATCCTGGTTTGCATAGAACGACTGTAGTGAATTCCCTCCATGGGTCGTAGAATGTGTCGAGGCGGACAGCGGCCTTGAAGAGGTGAAGTAGGTATGGGGTTAGTAGTTCGTCGCATCATTTAAAAACAATGTTGCAGATGTTGTCAGAACCGGGGGCTTTGTAGGGGCTGAGTTTGGTGATTGCCTTAGCTAGGGTGACTTCTGTGATGACGGTTGGGATGTGTAGTGGATCTGGGTAATCGTAAGCATCAGGTACTGATGAGGAGGAGGGGGGGGAAAAGAAAGATGCCACTAGGTATGAGCTTTTTTCTTCATTAGATGTTGCTAACGGCAATGTGTCTGGTGTTTGATGAGATTTCAGGGATGGGATTCTGGTCTGGGTGCCTGTGCCTGCTAGTGTAGTGATATATTTGTTAGCTATCCATAGGTCATTACCAGATATGTCTTTAAGCCAATCGAGCCAGTGTTGTTTTTTGGTATCTTTGAGCGTGGTCGAGTATTTGTTTCGTTTGGTTTTGTATTCTTCGTGGATGGGGTGTTGGGTGTTGTTCCATTGGTGGTATGATTTCCGGGCCAGGCCGGCTAGTTCTTTTTTGAGTTTGGTGAGATCTTTCATCCACCATCGCTTTGAGTGAGGGCTGGGTCGTGTATTTGGTATGTGGGCGGTGACGGTAGTATGTATGGCGTCCATGAGGGAGTTGGCTGCTTGTTGGAATTCTTCTTCCATTGTTAGGTGGCTTGGCGGAGGAGATTTTTGAGTTCTTCTTTAAGGCGTTCGTTGAATTCTTTCCAGTCAACATCTCTATAGTTGCATATTGGGGCTTGGTTGGCTTCCGGTATTGCTAGCTCAACTACCAATAAAATAGGCACGTGGTCAGTAGTGGGGCCGCGTTGTTCAGGGCTGGTGCAGCAGATTGTGAAATACTCAGCGGTGTGATCAGTACAGAATACATTGTTGACTCTGGTCCAGTTTTTTGAGTTGGATGCTTGGAGGGTTGGGACATCTTTGGCGAGCGGCATAAACATTGAGTGGTCTGCTATAAGATCAACGAGGGGTTTGGCTTGGTTGAGGTAGGCCATGGTGAGTAGTTGACTATTGCTTTCATCTTTCCAGAGTGGGTGGTGGCGATTAAACTCGCTGAGCCAGATAACATGGTCCGAGTTGTGCTGGAAGATGGTATGCAAATTAGTTTCTAGATGGGTATGGAGTTTAGTTTCTGTTTCATGTAAGTTATTGTCATTGTAAATATTAAAAAGGGTGCAGTTCCCAAAAGGGCCAGAAAATTGAATGACTACGACGTCTTTGGAGGGGAATGGGAGTTGTTTCCAGCTGTTGATGTTGAGGGAGTGGGAGACTAGGGTGACTGATCTGTAATGCGAGGATTCATCAGTGTAGCGTGTAGTGGGATAGACGGGATAGAATGAGTGTGGACTTAGGGTGTTTCCAACGTGATTGACGTGCAGTTCTTGTAAGGCGTAGATGTTCCATTCCGAGATGTTTGGTCCATTGAGTAGGGAGTGTTATGCTGTTCGGGATGTGTTGAGGTTTTGTTGCCAGATCTTGAGTGTGGTCTTTTTGTTACCAATCATAGTTCATGTCGTTGTGAAGGTTGGGTAGCAGTGCACTGACGTTTGAGAGGGATGAGGGGTTGGAGAGAGTGGAATGGTATGAGGTGGAGGACATGGGACATGAAATGTGATGGGGTTTGTGCATGTCATTTCTGTTTGTGTTTTCGGTGGGTGGGGAGAATGCAGTGGGCATGGAGGAGAAGTTGGGATTGGGTATCGGGAGACGGTTTCTGAGTTGATCTTTACGGGTTCGCTGAATGGGAGGGCGAGGAGGTAGATGGTGGAGGTTCAACTGGGATTGTTGTAGGGGAGGGGGTTGGGCTGGGGCTGGCAAGTGACCGGAGCGTGTTGCTGACATGGTCAATGTTGGTTTGCCTTTGGGTGGGAAGATCACTTGGGTCCAGGCTTCTTCCATCAGGAAGTATGGCATGAGGTTTTCCGGGTGATGGAGGTCAAACTCTTGGCATCTACGTCTGAATTCTGGGCATTCTCTGCTGTAGCTGGGATGGCCGTCCTTATGGCAATTAATGCAGAATTTCTTGTGGGCGTTTGAGCAGTGTGGGGTGGTGTGGTGGCCACCGCATGAGGCGCAGGTGTCGGTGTCAGTAGGGCAGTTTTTTGCTATGTGGCCCCAACCTTGGCATTTAATGCATTGTGTCGGTTCTTTTTATCTTTTCAAGGGAATAGTTTTTGCTGGTCTACGAATAGACCATCTCTTATTGCGAGGTTAGCAGATTTCGTATCAAGAAAAGTGAACATAGCAAGTATGTGTTGTTGGTTTGGGTCGCATCGATATGGTGGTTTGATCCAACTGGCCGATTCTAGGATACCTTTTTCTAATCTGTTTTCTTCTTCTGTTTTTCATAGGAAGTGAGCATCCTCGATAAGGGAGAGGATAGAGAGATGAGGGACTATGACATTGTATACTTGTTCTTTGATGGTTGCTTGAAGGTCTAATTCCCCTATTAGTCTATGCTTGATCTTGTCGCTTTTAATCCATTCAGCTTCTTTTATGGAGGTTTTGATGAGGAGGGGACCATTGCGGAGCGATGTGGCTGATTTGATGTTGATTGGGGGACTTGAGGGGTTGCATAGGGCTGCAATGACTTTTTCAATTTTCTGAAGTAACGTACGGCTGTCTTTGCCTTCCTTATAGAGGTTTAGGCCTGGGAGGGGAGTGATCAGGATTTGTTTCGATTGAGTATCGAGGTGTTGTAGTGTTTTGTGGATTTACCAGGTGATGGGGTCTGAGTTGCGGACAACGGAGCTGTATGTCTGTACGAGGGTATTTGGGCTTGTTTGGTGGGGGGGGTTGCGGGTCATTTATTTTCTGTTCGATGTGGTCTAGAGTATGGGATGCTTTAGTAAGAGTGTCATTAATGGAATCAAGAGAGATAGCCAATTGTGTGGAGTTTTGAATTATGGTATCTGCGTGAGTTTTGAGAGATTTGACTGTTGTGTGTAGTATCCCAACTTGGGATGAGATGGCTACTATTGCTTTGGATGAGATGCATTCTATTAGTTGTGTTTGGGCTTCTGAGTCCATGAGAAATGCTATTGCTCGCATTGCTTTGATCGCTGACTTGGGGATTTTCCACATTTGGGTAATATGAAGAAGTGCTGTGGATAGTTGTTGAGTTGTAAGTGGTTCATCAATCGGGATAAGAAGGAGGGAATTAAGATGAATTGCACCGTCTGATGCGTTTTTAACGTCATAGGGTTGGTTAGTAGGTTTGTCTTTTGATAACTTAGCTGTTTTAGAGCATGTTTGGGTAGAAGGGGTGGGGTCATGGTCATGGGTATCATGGGAGTCCCTTGGTGTGGGGGGGTTTTTATTCCTCCTGAGGGACATAGGGGACTGAGGTGTTGGCCTGGTGAAGATATTTGAGGGATTTGAGGGCTTGATGTAGGTGTAGTTGCTTCTTCGTCACCAAAAATTTTTGGGGTCCTAAGTCCAAGGCTTGTAAGTGAAAAATGTTTGTAGATAAAGAAATGAAAAGGGGGAGCACTGTTTCTATGTGGCCTCAGTACTCTAGGAATGCTATTGAAGACCAATGACCCTTGACCACAATGATATCTGAGTTGATGCCCTCGAGTAACATTTCTGTTGTACCTCCGATATCGAGTAATAAAAGTTGATTTTGTGAGAGGAGACCAACTGGAGTCTGATCAGTATGTGAACAGGGGAGCATTAGCAGAAAGGCCATGATTAATGTGTTTATGGGAGATAAGTGCCATGAGAGGGTTGGTGCAGTGAGGTCTAGTGGTAACTGATATATCAGTGCCTTTTTCTTGAGTGGTTTTTGTCTAAGGGATGTGAAAGGAGAGAAAGGTGGTGCTGTTGGGGAGATGTTTGGTTACAAAGGGTAGAATGGCATGGTCACTGGCAGCATGAGAAGGAATCCTCAGCTTGAGACCAGAGGTGCTAGTGGAAGCAATGGGTGAAGCAGGACATTATCATTGATGTTATGAGACAATTGAATGTGAGACTTGTTCAGCAATTGGCCATTGAGACCAACTGCACACCCAGCTTGAATGAAGGACAACATTATATAGAGTAAGTAAGTGAGGTTATAATAGTGAAAGCATGGTTTGTCTTTATATGTGAGTGCTAAGCGATGACCTGCTATTAGCTTAAGTTACAAGGGTCACAGCATTGAACCTCGACCAATCAGAGTGATTTGTATGAGTCTTGCTGCATATTCATTAGATGATTAGCAGTGAGGACACTATTTTGCACCACATATTCATCTGTTCAGAAGGGATTATGTGATTGTCTGCAATGAAAGCACTATAGTGGTTTTGATGGACCTTCCAAAGAGTAATTTGACTCTGATGAGGGTAATATTCTGCCATTGTTTTGCAGTAAATCATATTGTCACCTTAGGCTGAAGTTGTTGCAGTGTTCTCAAGATGCAGCACCAGCTGTCACAAGCAGCAGTTCTTGACTGAATATTGCCAAGTGTAGAAGGCTGCAGTAGTTCCCAGAGGTCATATTACATAAGCTTAATACCTACTACTGACTACAACTAGTAGAATGTGGACAATTCAATCATATTACAAATGCAAAATTTAAGGTCTAAAGCTAGTGAATGTGAATATATGTTCATGTTCGGTTTATGAAAAGTCCAGTTTGAATGTGCGTCTAAAACCTGACTGTTGCATCACTGTAGTACTAGCAGCCTGATCCTACATGGGTTTTGTCAATAGTCTGATATCTGTGTTTCATGTGTCTGACCACTTTTCATAGGAGATTTATTCAGATGCTCTAGATACCTGCTTAGTCTGCATAGGGCCTTTATGCACAGGCTGGCCCAGATCCTGTACTTCTCGACAGTTAAAGACTTATATATAGATCATATCAGGAGTGTTTATTGTATCATTATGGCATGCATTATTGAATTTGAAAAATTTGGGCAATGATATATAATCTCATTATAAACCCTGCAATTGCAATAATCTCAATAATTATTATTATCAAAAATAGATCGGAATATATAGGATAAACTCATTGGTAATGGCTAGAAATTTTATCTTAGAAACCAATTATTTGGGTAGTTTATAATAGATTAACAATTTATAAACATTACCAATATAGTATAATTTGATATAAGTGTTGTAATGGAATACAATGTCATATATAACAATATCATTAACAACATTAATTGTCAAGAAAAAATTTAAGTGAAAAAAAAATACCATTGTAGGATTCAATGATTCAATTCATCAGTCATACTATCATAACAAACAATATTCCATCTATTGGCTTCTATCTACAATACAGATTACATACCAAATATACTTTCAGATACTACTGTTCTAAACTATAAAAAGCAAAAATAAAAAATGAAAAACCACTTGCAATTTGCTTTATATTAGTGTATACTTTTTAGTTTGAATTTTAGCAATGGCTAGAGTGACTCTTGACACTGAGGTGGATGATACTCAGAATCAAGAGTGAAGAAAAAAAAAAAAAAAAAAAAAACAGGTTTATATAACATGTACTATACAGTTATTATAAATATATTCTCATACTTCTTGGTCTTATGGTACAGATATTGTAAGACATTACATGACCATACATTTCCTAGAAAATTTTATCAAATAATTGGAAAGCCAGTTCACTAGTATATTGTATGACCATAAAACTACCAAGTACTTCTATCAATATGATACTCTAATAAATATTTTGTGTGACTAGATAACCTTATTAGATAGTCATGGAAATACTTATGTAATGCCAGAAATTAGCTATCTCCCCCTTCTTGAGTCCAGTGACATCAAAACCTTGTATCACAGTTGCTAAAGTTACCAAAAGCCAAACTCCACAGTCATAGCTGTTCATTTGCAGGGAAAGAGACTGGATGAAGTAGGGGATCATTAAAAAGATAACTAGTTGCTCAAAAAATATACCATAGTTGGATATACAATCCATGGTCTGTAGTCAAGTTGGGTGTCAGTGGAATGCTTTCTCTTAGCAATCATCAATAGGTGGGTAATCAATTGCATCACATCCTGCATCAAAGTTAGTGTCCACACTAGCACTGAAGTACATCAAGCCTTACTGGGACACTCAATTCCCAAGGCTTCAGGTGGGCTGGGCTGGACATGTTTCCTGCTTTGTCATATGAGTTTTTCAGACTCAGATACCTACTCCAACAAAACATCTTGGCACTATAGGACATATCATATCTCTCAGCAATGCATCCCATCCATCTAGCAGCCCCTCCCTCTCCTTGTCAGTTGATTCAGTGCAGTCATTTTCCTTATCTAGTCCAAAGGGGAGTGATCTGGTCTTTGAGGCTCTCAAATTCAAGTTTAATTTCCCACCTCACAGTAATCACTTCAAGCAGTGAGCTGTTATGAGAATGTCTGCTTCAAACACTCTCAGTCATCCTCTAAGCATCTCAACAAGTCCTTACTCTTCCCCTTCTGTCAATCTTTCTCAGACACAATTCCCCCTGCCTCTTATTCTTCCCATTCCCTGTGACAATATCAACCTTACAAGCCTAGGGGATGAGGACTTCTTCCCCCTGCACTGCACTATGCAGCACAATCACTTGGAATTATATCCCCCACTGATGTCATACTTCAAGAAATAGAGGAGGTAGGTGATATCATTGCATTGGCCAGTTATCTCACATGCAAATAGAGGAGGGATGTGTTCATCAAAGCCCTTTTTGTGATGTCAAAAAGGCAGATTATGAGTGTGATGCTCTATGACTTGTCCTCACAAATGCAGAAATCAAATTTTCAAAACACCATATGGTGTTCTTGTCCACAATGCATGACCAGCATGATGGAGCCCACACTGTTAGTAGGAATACCTTGACATGCTTGATCAAGTTATTGGTGCACGCAGCCTAGCAGAGGTTGAAAGTAGTATGCAATATTATGGGAACTCCCATGGGAAATATTTTAAGGTGTTAGCCATTTTAGAGATGTGCATGGCTCAAATGCAGGATGTAATTGGTACATAGGTTCTCCATTGGCTTGAGAAGGTGGAGCTGAGCAAGATCTGTTCTGCAAATATAGTAGGAACCTGTTTGATAGATACAGCAGAGGGGAAAGAGGCTGATGAAGATATGGAAGACAGATTGGTACTTTCACCTGCTCAAGTTCCCAGTATCTTCTCATTTGTAATACATCTTCTTTCCCTTGTATCACTTACTAAAGATAAATATGCCATATCTGTGAGATTTGAACAGTGTGCATCAAGTTTTCTTCATTCCCTCTGATCTTAACCACAATGTAGTCAAACAGCAGAAGTCACTGGCAAGTAAGTACTGTTGTTTCTGTTCATTGACATCCATACTGAGTCTTTCAGGGCTACTCTCAGCACTCTTTCCAACCTGAACATGAGGGGGTCTTATGCATGACCATGACCAAGATCCAGCCAACATCATTGAGCACAATATGCTCCTCACCCCTCAGTATTTTCCTTAGGCTTCAATCAACCACTTGTCAGTCTATCACGATATTGCATGTAGGAACCCAGAAACTCAGTGAGTGACCAGTTAGAGCATCACCTCATCAGTTTTTCAAGATGCCACATTTAATCCAGAAACTTGGCAAGCAACTGATTTTAACATTGATTCTTGTATCCACCCTCTTTTCCAAAATACCATAATCTCATTTAATCCTAAATCTCAGCAAGTGAGCAATTTAAGCACTAACACTGGTATCCACCCTTTGATTCACTCTTCTTCATTTTTCCAAAATACTCCACCCCCATCGAATTCTGAAACTTAGTGAGCAGGCAATCTGAACATCAGCACTGGTATCTACCCACCAGTTGTGTTTTTCCAAGATGCTGTTGTGTCTTCATTCAATCCTCAACCTCACTGTTTGACCAATGGTACTGGTGACCACCCTTCAATTAACCCACCCTCTTTCCCAGCCTATCAAGGCACTATGCACTTGTATATTATCACAGTATGTAAATCTCTGTCTCAACATTATGATAGGCTATCAATCTATCTATCAGGAATATGATGGAGTGATGAGAAAGGGGATGATAGTGTCTTCTATAAAGAGAGACTGAAGGATGAAAGTATGGATGTGAGTATAACTCATTCCAAGGAGTTCTGGAAAGGGAGTTATAGTAGAAGGGGTAGGAATGACTTTCTGAGTGGGATAAAAGATGTCCAGAGGTTATCTGAGATGGATGCAAATAAAAACAAGGATGGAAACAATAGTCTGGATCATGGATGACAAAGGTATAACAAAGGAGGTAGGGACAGTAAACAATAACAAACAATGAAGCCTCTTACAAGTCAAGCAAAGAAGGGAACAAAAGGTAGATGTTTTTTGGTAGCTAAGACATGACTTTTTATAGTCCAGGGCATACCCTAGACTGTGCCTGAACCTTATCCTGATATATGACAAGCAGAGATTGTAATTGGTGAAAACTTATGGGAGTGCATGGACAAACCTGTGGCAATGTAGAAATTAGTTTTTTAGGTAAGATCAAAAACATGGTGGTGGTCAAAAACCCATCTGCCCTGTGTCAGGTAGTGGCTCAAGGGTGGTCGGTACCAAGTTGACAGACCTAAAGCCACATACAATGGCAATGCTGTCTCTACAAGATCATACTCATTGATAGCATGAAGAAAGAGAGGAAATAAAATAAAACAAAAGGACCTCCATTGTATACAATATCAATCCAATGAGCACATGGACACAGATACCTCATGAACTAAACACAGATGAATGGACAGACCTTGGACAAGACTCGGATGAACATGGATATGGCAGATACCCCAAAGAATATATGGCAAAGACTACCTGTTCACTGTAAAAATGGGAAAAATAGGAGATGTGGACACAAGGAACCACAGGTTCCTACAGCAAAATGTCTATAGCAGCTGTCTGGCCCCAGTGTGAATGTGGTCAATGGCACCCACAGGCTGCATCACCACTAGCACAGCATCCTCTGATTAACTCATCATCATTTTTCTGAGACACTGCATCTTCAACCAACCCTGAAGCTTAGCAAGCAAGTGATCCATCCTGATTCAATTCTATAATAGGTGATCAAATCATCTATCAGGCACTCAAAAAGTCTGTGCTGGCTGTCTGGCCTCAGCATGCATGTGGTCAATGGCACTCTCAGGCTGCATCACCACTAGCACAACATAACTTAAACAATTTACCTGCTAAATGTAACAGACGCTATAACTCGCAACCTTTATTCTCTCGTCTTCGCCTCTTATCGCTTACCACATAGCTAACTCTTAACAGATAACCCTTGCAACTCTTATCTTATCAAGTCACATGATCCCTATCATGTCAGCAGTCACATGTCTAGTCACGTGATCAGTCACATGACCTTATCTCTTATCTCGGCTATGCAACACATGTTGTACACATGCTATCCTCATGCTCACCTCATGCTTTTCCCTTTGACTCACTTTCCCTTATCGTCCAATAGCATTAACCCCTCTTATCTAGGCTATGCTTATCTTGCCTCACGGCAACCAATATCAGAGATACTTACTACTTATAGTCTCTACACAGCTTGGTCTGTGCACAGTCTCTTTTAGTATATATAGCCATACTCTAGTAGTATAGACCTTAGTCTATTCCTCTTGTTCATACCCTTGATTCTTCCTTGATCTCTTCCCATTGTTCTTACTCACAATAGACCCTATTGCCATACTCGCATAGTTCTAGCAAGCGCCACCGACTACTAGAACAACTGTTGTTCTCCGTCAAAGAACCTTGGTCGTTACACTAAATCTCAACCACCTATGCAATTCTGTCAAAGGAGGCTGCTGAAGAAATTATCCAGCATGCTTGTAATAAGATGCTGGAGGGAATGGTGAGGACTGAGGCAATTATGATGGATGACACATCTAACTGACAAAGAGTTTGACATGAATAGCTTTGACCCTGATTATAAGGTGCCTAAATTGCGTCAAAAGGCACCAATTGGAGATTAGTCATTGAAGCAGCTATTAGTGTGGGCAAACAATCTGTTAACAATGTAATGACTTCTATACCCACTGTCCACAAATGCCACTCCCTCTTGGGTATGTTTATGAAATGCCTTCATGATTATTTTGTGGAAAAGAATTACATAGTTCTATGAATAGACAAAAACTTGGATTGCTCCATAGTCACAAGGGAATGGTTCATTGCCAGCACTCAGAAACTTCTTGATGATAAGTCATCATATGTACCACTGAGTGTGGAGGAACATGTTGACTATCTCAGCACAAAATGCAAAGAGATCAAGGAGCTTAGCTAAACCCATAACAAGCAACTAAAACAGTTTTTTATCCAATTCATTGGGGAGAGGGAGGATAATGACACCAAAGAGGTTCTCATGCTGAGAATTAAATTATGTAAATTCTATAGGATTCCTAAAATAAATAAGAACACAGTTAAAGCCCAACCAATTACACTGTGTCATTCTGCCCTTCAGAATCCTGTTGCTAAATATTTATCCAAAATCCTCAAACCACTTATCAACAAAGCTTCTTATGTCATTAGTGGAACTAAACAATTAACAGATGATCTCTGTAATGTTAAGTTGGAATATGGATGACTGTACAAAATAATAACTGGCAATATCATCACATATTATCCAAATATACCATTAGATAACATGATATGAGTCATACATCTTATTTGGCCAGATTATTACATTTACCAACTTACCACTGAGGAACATGCATTAGATGAAATGACCAGAACCCACCAAAGGGTCTAGTGTTTGAAGTGGCAAGAGTACTAGTAAGGATGTTCTGGGAAAGCTCCAAGAGAACAAGATTAGAAAGTATGTACATCGCCTTCACACAGTAATTATGGACCCAGACTTTCTGCAGGTTTTTAGTATATATAACACTCCTGTACTCTCTGTCGTACCTTAGTACAAATATCTTGCCTTTTGTTCCAATTTAAATCCTATACTTCCAACCTTGCTCCTCTTCATGATCTTCATCTTGAACCTCTGAAATATGAGGACCAGTGAGTCTGGCAAGGGTGCAACATATAAGTCCTGCACTGATATCCTCAACAACTCCACTCCTCGGTCCCTCTGCCCTCTGACATCTTTGGGCATTGCTGCTAGTTAGTAATCCATATTGAATCTCCTATGTATCATCTCTAAGTGGACTTTGATCCATCACCTTCAGACTTGACCCATAACCTCTAAAGCTCCAGTCCATCAAACCTCAACAACTCCAGATCTTCACCGGAGCTAGACCTAGGAGAAATATTAGAACCTGACAAAATTGTACTGTAGGGTTCATATATATATATTAGCACTATTGTGTAAAGTCTCCACACAACCACACAACTTTATATTTTGTACACTTCATAGACTAGTATATATAGGATCTTATGCACACTGGTCAACCCAATGATCTTGAAATGTAGCCATGCAAAATGGAGGACATCCATGTGATATGCTATATTGTTAATAGTTGAAATGAAATTATCAAGCATGTGAGCATGCTTGTTTTATTTCCTTTGATCACATAAAGGGTTGTTGATGACCATTTGGGACTGTAAATGACATAATAGAATGGTAAAGGCATTGGGCCTCTGCATGCACCCATGGCTCATGCTGTGAGTTACTTAATAAGAGCAAAAATCTAAAAGTGAGCGCACGATGGCAGAGGACCAACTGTGGCAACACTTATTTCGGCTGCATTGGCTGCATCGACTACATCATTTGCCATCGTCAACTGGAAAAACCATGTGGCTCACTAAAATGTGATTTGTGTGATTTAGCCAAAATGTGATTTAGTGAACACACAAAGCCACGCCTTTTGCACCCCGCAGCAAACTCGACCAAACAAATGGCTGGGCCTTACATGGGGGACAGTGGGCACTCGAGTTACATAACAAGTTAATAACTACCATTGATTACCAAAATACTACACAAGGGCTGCTACTTCAATTAGATTGAAGTATACTTGAGTGATTGCAATCAAACTCTTCCCCTGCAACCCTGTGTTGAACATTTGTGGGACATTTGTGGGTACAATACATGCAAATGCAAATGGGCACAATTCTGATACATTTAGCAGTTCAGCTGCAGTGATTTGTTGCAACAATCTAATAGAGCTTCAAGTGGGCAAAACAATGTGTATAATGGTGTTGAATATGGGTACCATGACATATCTAATGTGATTTAGGGCTACACCTCCTACATCACCACAACAAGCACAACAAGCTGCTCACCAAGCTGAGCATGAGCAATGTCAAATGGGTTCACCACCCGAATGCCGCCAGCCACAATAACCAATTGTCTTTCCACCAAATCCTGCCTTGATGGTACATATGTCATGTCATGGTCATACATTGCTATATAAATAGTATTGATTGAAAATTCAGCACCATCCTCCAGTACCTGTGGATCAATACCCAGGTATACTACACCATTTAATCAAGCACCATCATGTTCAGAGAATGCATCGTTTATGCTTACTCTCACCTCTCCCTGCTGCATCATTGCCTTATTTTAATTAACCTGCTCCACCTTCAATGTGATTGCCTGCTGGTTTCCCTGTTCAACCATATCAGCAACTTCCCATGGGCTATCAGGCATTTGCTATACCATCTTTACAGCCTGCAAATATCAGAGTGGACTACAGTGCTAGATTGATGGAAAACTTCAATGCCACTCATGAAAATCAGCATAATCAAAGGTCCAATCGTCATTCTTCTGCTGCTCAAGCTGGTCCTGGGCCTGAGGACATAGAGCATAGAAGGTGGTTGGAATTACAACAACAGGCACTATTTCAACAAATTGAACATCAAAGACAACTGGAGTTGCAATAACAAGGACTCTTGGAGCAGCAGCAGCTAGCATATCATCAGCAAGAGTGAGAGCAGCGGAGACTATTGGAGCTTCAATTGCTAGCACAACATTAACAAGTGTTGGAGCAGCAGAGATTTTTGGAGCTAGCACAACATCAACAAGAGTTGGAGTAGCAAAGGCTATTGGAGCAGGAGTGGCAGGCAGGAATACAAGAGCAGGAGGAAATCTGTCAAGCTCAGCATGAAAATGCATTAAATCAATTACATCAGCCTTCACAAGCTTTGGTTGAGGAAGCACTCCATGAATATAGTCAACACTCTGCAGAACACTATGAGCAAGATCAACAAAGACAACAAGAACAATTTGATGCTGGTCCTTCTCCTCCTCCTCCATCTCCATCTCCATCTCCATCTCCATCTCCTAGGCCATTTATACCTAGAAGGCCACCACATGTACCACCACATGCACCACCTCCTGATTCCGATCCATCAGATTCCAGTTCCAGTGACTTTGATATTGCCAATCCTGATCCACATCCTCCATATCACATTCCACTAGGTGGTAGAATATATACAGAGCCAATCGAGCTGCACTCTCTTGGGCCTATGAACATTTGATGTTCTCATTGCCAAGCTTTGCATTTCATTTCAGAAAAGCTCTCCAATTCAGGTGTTTGAAATCCACATTTTGAAATGTGTTATCTTCAAGGTCAGGTTGATCTGCCTCGCATACAAGAATGGCCACATAGCCTGCAGGAGTTATTTGATGATCCTTGGGATACCAAAAATTTCAAGAAGAAGATCTGGCAATACAACAATACTCTGGCTTTTACCTCTGCTGGCACTAACATGGACAATGCTGCTATTCAAGGTTCTGGGCCAGCATCTTTTCACATTCATGGTGCACTTCACCATCTGGTGGGAGCACTCATACCACCTGATGGATTAGAGCCATCCTATGCTCAGCTTTATGTTTATGACTCAGAGTAAGCAACTGACAGGCACATCCAATGCAACCCTCAACTTGATGGTGCTATTTTGCTGAATCTCCATACCACTCTCAGAGAAATTCATCCTTATGCTCCACTTTACAAACAGGTCTATGAAATTATGAGAGTAAGTAGTCATATTTTATGCAAAACAAACAGGCTAAACCTTCTGAGGAGCATACTGATGTCCACATGCATCTCCATTTGCAACTAGCTGCCGATGGTAGAACATACAATCTACCCACTGTGGAGGAGGTTGCTGCAATTGTTCCTGGAGATGGTTCTGAACATGTGCAGATGGATTATGACATCATTGTATGTTTGCAAGGTGGTGGTCTACATCAAATCAGCAATCTCCATCCATTCTATCTTTCACTACATTATGTGCTATTCTTTCCATGTGGAGAGGAGGGTTGGCACCTGGAAATACCCTTGCAACAGTGCAATGGGAATGCTGCACACCATTTCAAGAAGGTTACACAACTTCTTTGGTATGCCTACTGACTTCATGAAACAGCCCTTAAAGACTCACTTGTAGAGTGAAGCTTTTGCTAGGTCACTACTTGCTAGAGAAAGACAAAGGAGAAGAGATGGTAGAGTCGCCTTTAAGGGGAGAACTCCAAGAGAACAAGACTAGGGAGTCTTGGTCTACTTGGGAATAGTATCTATACTACTGGTACATGCGCACAGACCAAGCTATGCTACTGCTATATATAGTAAGTATCCTTGACACTGGGTAACATGAGGAAAGAGCATGTATGATCATACATGTGTTGTGCACATGTATGTGGCAGTATGAGGCTGTGGTGCATATCTAATGTGAAAAAGAAACATAGATGTGGGAGATGAGATCTGCATGTGTGAATAGAAGTAATAGAGCAGAGATGAAAAGAGAATAGATTAGATCGTGAAAGCAAGATAGGGGTTAAAAAAAAAAGAAAATCGTTAAGTCCAAATGCTTATCCTATGATCAAGCATCCTGATTGATCAAATATCCTCGAGGTCCTGGAACTCCTCATTGGATTCCGAAGAGGCAGGGTCACTCACCTGAGAGACTGGGCTACCAGGCATGTCGCCATCATTTCCCCATGCATGAACGGCAGGTACCTCTGGTGTAGGTGATGGTCCAAGGGGAACAGAATGGAGCTGGGAATTAGGGTGGAAGGTGGCAAAGTCAATGGGATTTCTCCAATGAAGTGTCTGATTATAGTTCAGCATGGGACTAGGGTCCAATTGGGCAATGCTGACTTCCAATTGCTCATCATTCATGGGTAGAGGAAGACCTGTTTCCGTTTTACCAAAGCTTCCCCAGTCATCATTGTCCTGGCCCCATTGATCGTCATCCTGTCCCCATGCTTCTTCGTTACCATAGGCAGGATCCCAGTAGTTGACTTCATCTTGTTGCTCTTGCCAACGTGTTGCCCATTCTTGGGCACTTAGGGGCATTCCATAAGGGTATCCGCCGTTGTCTAACAACGAAGAGGAAGAGGATGAGATGGTGGATGGAAAGGGTCCATGAGAGCGGGATGATTGGGAGTGAGGAACACGTAGATTTCATTGCCAATACCCTTCATCAAAAGGGGTTAGGCAGCGAGGGAAGATTCCTGGTAGGGGAGTGATGTATCACATGCGATTTGGGGGAGGAAGGGTTTCAAGAAGCCAAAAGTAATAAGGATGAAACATAGTTGTATCATAGTGATTGGTGAGGAACTTAATAAGAATGTTATAGAGAAAGGGGAATGTCATATAGAGGTGGAAGAGGATATAAACTTTGAGGGCAAAGTAGCCAAAGAAGTAGATGTAGTTGAGTGTGAGTGAGTTCATTGTGGATGTGAGTTTGATAGGATATGAAGGACAAATGCTGGCCTTATATACGTGTGCTCTCCCGATCTATAGATCGACTTCCAGGCAATCAAAGGGAAGGCGGCGAGGATTCAGTGTGGTGAAGTTCTCACAGCCCCTGAATAATGAAGAAAACATTGTGGGGTCCATAGATAAGGCCCTAGGGGCGGAAGGGTGTGCTTTGTGAAAGTCGGAGATAGCATCTTTAGCATGCGTGAGATTAGATCATGATTCCTACATCCGATCTGTTTCATCATAGCCCTTCCAATGGACCAAATACTCAATGCGGCGGCCCTTGTATCATGAGTCAACAATGAAATCCACCTCATATTCAGTGTCGTGGTCCTCAGTTACCAGAACTGGACCGGGTTTGAACATGGACTGGCTGGGTAATCTATCTTTATATGGTTTAAGGCGAGAGACATTAATAACAGGGTGTATCCTCATGGAGGAGGGCAGCCTGAGTTCCACAGCATTAGGGCCCATCAGCCTCGTGATTTCATAAGGTCCGAGCCATCACTCAGTTAATTTACAAGAAGCGCATGTCAAATGCAAGTTGGATGTGGATAACCACACCTTGTCACCAATTTGATATTTAGGGGCATCAGAGCAGTGCTTGTCCGCTTGTAGTTTTATGTGGTCCTGGGCCGTGGATAAATCACTTTTTACTTGATCCAACATGGTAGCCATGTGGTCTGTGAAATCAAGGGTGGCCGGTGCCTTCGACTGGCGTGACTCAATGCCCATTCGGGGTTCATATGATGGTGTAACTGCGAAAGGGGACTTTCCCATAGCAGTGGCCTTCTTCATATTCATAGAGAACTGGGCAATAGGCAACCATGCAGCCCATTCATCTTGCTTTCTGATGTAAATAAGTGAAGGAACTGCTGCACTTCGTGATTCATTCATTCTGTCTGGCCATCCATCTGAGAGTGGAAAGATGTGGATAATTTAGGGGTAATGCCAAGAGATCGGCAGATGTCAGTCATAACCGTGCTGGTGAACTGGGGTCCTCTATCAGAAATGATTGTGGATGGAAGACCACGATGCTTCCAGACGTGGTTCAGATATAATTTAGCTGTATCGAGTGCTGTGGTGGTCTTTGTGCAGGGAATGAGTTCAACTTCCTTGGAGAACCTGTCAACTACCACCAGGATAGAATCATAGCCTTGGGATAGGGGGAGATTCATAGTGAAATCTGCCGAGATGTGTTTCCATGGATGATCAGGAATAGGAAGTGGCTGTAACAAGCCGGCCAGAGCCTGATTAGTTCACTTGAACCGTTGGCATTGATCACATCGAGCAATATAATTTTTAACGAATGTAGCCAATCCTGGCCACCAATAATTGTGCTGCAGCAGGTCTAGTGTCTTGTCTGAGCCGGCGTGTCCGGCCATAGGGGTGTTGTGGTGAAGTCTTACGACTTTCATATGTAGATCAGTGTCATCAGGCACGTACAGCCTGTGGAGCGTGTCGTAAAGGAATCCATCATCCTCTACGCAAACTTTCCAATCTTTACATAATGTGCTGATATCTTCTTCGGTAAAACGCGTGATTGCATTAGAAATATGGTTTTTGATTTGATCCCCTTCATCGGAGAGCAGAACGTGTTGTGCTCTAATCTTCTCTGGGGAAATAACTAATACTCCTTTATTGTCGTCTTCAAGACCGACTGTGTGATCTTCTCGTCTAGAGAGAGCATCTGATTTTCCCATAGTAGCCCCAGGCTTATGTAACCATTTGAAATTGAAGCGAGATAGATCTTGCGCCCAATGTGCTTGTTGCCTGTTTAGATCTTGGCGAGTCATGTAGAATTGCAAATTCACATGATTATTCCAGATCTCAAACTCGTGGTGTGCACCCTCTAGATAGTGGTGCCAGATCTCAAGTGAGCGAATCACACTGAGCATTTCTTTATCTGTGATAGGGTAGTTCCATTTTTGCGGAGACATTGAATGAGAGGAATAGGCAACTGGGTGCCATTTGTCGTCTTTTTGAATAGATAACACTGCCCCTGTGGCGTAGTCTGAAGCATCACATTCTAAGCGGATTTGGGCATCATCATCAGGGAATGCAAGAACAGGGGTGGTAGTGAAATGATGTGTCAACGTGTCGAACGCCTCCTGTTGTTCCTGCTTCCATTCAAAGGGGTTTTCCTTCTTCGTGAGGTCATTAAGTGGTCTAGCCACCTTAGCATAATCTTTGATAAATCGTCAGTAGAAGTTTGCTAGTCCTAGAAAGCTTCTAACTCCTCGGACATTTTTAGGTGTAGGCCATTCCAGAATGGCTTGAACCTTTGTTTCATCCATCTTTATTCCGTCTTTTCCTACAATCATGCCCAGAAACTCTACTTCTGTGGCATGGAACATGCATTTCTCTGGTTTTATGAATAAATCATTTTCTTCAAGACATTGTAGTACTTCCATAATGATTTTGTTGGTGCTTTGCGATTATCAGATTTAGTAAATATCATTAGGTCATCGATGTAGACAACAACACAATCATCCATATCTGCAAAGATCTCGTTCATCATTGCTTGGAACGTTCCAGGGGAGTTGCATAACCCAAAATACATGACAAGGGGTTCGAATGCTCCTTGGAAGCACATGAAAGCTGCCTTCCATTCGTCACCATCCTTGATTCGGACATTGTTGTATCCCCATCCTTGATTCATTTTTGTGAATAATGTAGCCCCTTTTAGCTTATTGACTAATGTGAGATTAGGGGTAATGGATAGTTATTTTTGATTGTGTGTTTGTTTAGACAACGGTAATCCTGTACCATGCGTTTTTGGCCATCCTTCTTGGGTATGAAGAACACGGGTGATGTTTGTGGAGACTTAGAGGGTCTAATATATCCCTTTTTGAGCTGATCATCTATGAACTTGGAAACTTCCTGTTGTTCTGTGACAGACAGGGGAATGATGTGCCCTTTCTTGGGTGTGAACGTATCTTTCATATCAATGGCATGATCCCATGGTTTCCGAATTGGCATTTGCTCTGATTCTCCTTTGTGAAATACTTGTAAATATTTATGGAATTCTTTTGGGACGAGTTCCTCTGCTGTTTCTGTCTTAGGGGTAGGCTTATCTAAAGCCGCACGGACTGCGTAAGTGAGGTGTGCATTTTCTTCTTCTTCCTTATCAGCATGTCGTAAGAACGATTCCTTATCCTGCAGGAAAGAGCATGTCCATGGACAATGTGTCATTTCAACCGTCCCTTTAGACCAATCTATAATAGGGTTGTGTTTCTTCAACCAGGAGAAGCCTAAGATCATCTGATTCTTTCCAAGATCTGTGATCTCTGCTGTGACATGCTCTCTGTGTCCTTGGTAGTCGATAATTACTTCTGCAGAGTGCGTGATGTTTCCTGTGGAATTCTTAGTTCCGTCCACATTGTATACAGGAATAGGGTGGTGCAAAGGGGTCAGGGGTAAGCGATGCTTCTGAGCCCAGGTGTGATCAATGAATATTTTGTTTGCACCGCTATCAAGTAATGTGTCTGCGGTGATGAAATTCTTCATATGAGAAGGAGAGATTTGGATATTCATACAGATCTCCTTCTGTAGGTTTGTGCTTCTTACACACACTTCTTCCAGGATATTGGTATCAGTGTTGAGAAGTGAATTAAGCACAGGTGTGAAGCCCCTGCCGAGCTCCACTGAGGGAGACCCACTTGGCTGTCATGATTCATTGTCCGATTCGTCGGATTCTTCACCAGCCAGTGGCAAAAACCTGTTATCATCAGTTAAATTAAACTGTACCTTCTTTGTATTCACATGAACACCTGGTTTGTTCATATGGCTTTCCCTTTTCCCTTCTTGAATTCTGTGACTTGGAGATCGAAGAAGTAGGCTTTCATTTCATTGTATGACATGCCGCGGATGGTTGATCCGGGCCGGATGACTCATGTTCCCATGAGTCGGCACCTTCTTCTTTGATGTCCCTGACCTTGTGGCCTCCTCGCCGACATCCTTTCTTATGCCCTCCGCCAAGCCATTTACAGTCAGGACATGCAAGCTTGGGTTTTGGGCAATCTGTGACAAAGTGTCTGCCGCCACAGTTGTAGCACTTTCTCTGTGCGGAAGACATCGAGGGTCTTCGCTCAAAGGCGTCTATGTCCATGGCATTAGGATCTCTAGATCTGCGGGAGTTGCCGCCATGTATGAAGCTTATTAATTGCTTCCTTGTGCCTACCTCTCAGATCCTAGTGAGGTAAGCGAGAACCGTATTTGGACACGTCCCATCTAGGAGGATCTTGTCGATTATCAAGTGCTGGACGTTTTGCTCTATGAGCTCAATGAGATGTGTAGGGTCCATGCCCACCTGTGGTTCATATCTTTGGAAGTCAATGATCCAATCATCTATGGGCATTGCTTCTGTTTGTTTCAGAGCGCGCAACTTCTGTCTGGCCCACTCAGTTTGGTTGACGGATCTGAAGAGTGCTTCGACTTCTTCTTCTAGCTCCGCCCATGTGTATGTGCCTCCGTTTAGCAGCCGATCAATCCTTGTGCAGGTGAATCCACCTGCCTTCTGTCCTTCGAGGCGTGATAGCACAGCTACCACTGCCTTGTGTGAACCTTGTGGGAACACGGTGGGGTTTTCTCCTATCCAAGCTTTGATCTTGGTCCACCATTCTTCAAACTTTCCTTTTGAGCCATTAAAGTTTCCAGGGTCTTGGAACACTTCGCTCATTTTAGGGGTAACGGCTGTTGTGACATGAGGTACAGTTTGGAGTTGAGCTTGTAAGTTTTGTATTTCCTGAGTACAACATAGCAGTTGTAGGTTTTGTGTGTCTCTTTCTTGGATGAAGAAATCAAATAGTGCCACAAACTCTTGTGTGGCTTGCGTGTTCAGACCATTGTTTAGGAGATTGGTTTCGAATATCGCATGATTGAAAGCAGACATGATAGATTAGATTACAATGAGAGAGGGGGGTTTGGTACTTGTAAGCGGCATATTCTAGGTTCCGCTATGTGTGGTGCTAGGGTAGGGCATTTCTTTGCCTTGTAGCACTTGTCTCGTGGTCTGAGAGAAGAGGTGTTTTGTAGTTCGTCATTGAACTGCCAGAGAACTATTGTCTTTGGTTCTCTTATCCTAGTGGCTGCTGGCCACACTTTCCTTTGCCTCCTTTGGCGTTCTGATCGGTGATACGGGGTCAGTTCCCTTTCCCTAATCTGTTCTCTCCTGATTCTGTCTACAAACCTGTCGACGAGCCACTCGACAACTCTCTCTGGCACGAATAATGGCACTAATGCCTGCAGGATCAGCTCGTGTGCTGGGGGGTTGTACTCGTTTGGGTTGTAGCTTTTGCTGTTGACCAAGGGGGTGTGCAGAGCGACTGGCACTTCTGGTAGACTCTCATAGTCCAAAAGGACGAGAGACAATGGGGAGGGGCTTCCTGGCTGTTGTGCTTGACCTATATGTGCCGGCCCTGCCTCTGCTGTTTCTACTACTGGTGTTGGAGGGTAAACAAAATTTAACGACTCATTTTCTTCTTGAGTCGACCCAATCCACTCCCGAACCTCTGATACATGCTTGTTGGGTACGAGCGACGATCCTTCTACTAATGCGACATAAGATGGTTGAGCTGACACTAAGAAGATGTCTTGAGCTCCGTAATAGGCATTGTATCCCCTTGAACGTACTGGTGGGTGGGATGTGAACGCGAGGGTAGTGTGTGCAGTAGGAAACTTCGTCAGGGTGCTTCAGCGATCTGCTTTAACAGTCGTCTGCAAGCGAGGTAGCAAGTTGAATAGTCTTGTTCTAGTGAAACGGCCCTTAAAGACTCACTTGTAGAGTGAAGCTTGCTAGGTTGCTACTTGCTAGAGAAAGATGAAGAGAGGAGATGATAGAGTTGCCTTTAAGGGGAGAACAAGACTGGGGAGTCTTGGTCTACTTGGGAATAGTATTTATACTACTGGTACATGCGCACAGACCAAGCTATGCTACTGCTATATATAGAAAGTATCCTTGATACTGGGTAACATGAGGAAAGGAGATGTACGATCATATATGCGTTGTGTGCATGTATGTGGCAGCATGAGGCTGTGGTGCATATCTAATGTTAAAGAGAAACATAGATGTGGGAGATGAGATATGCATGTGTGAATAGAAGCAATAAAGTGGAGATGAAAAGAGATTAGATTAGATTGTGAAAGAAAGATAGGAGTTAGAAAGAAAAGAAAATCGTTAAGTCCAAATGCTTATTGTAGCGATCATAACAGTAAGTGGTAATGTAGTGAATGATTATACTCTAACAAATTCCTAGAATTGGTAATGTTACACATGGCTTCCCATCTCCTGGAAAAGACTGATTTCTCTGTGCTCCAGTATGGTACCTATGAATGACTGTGTAGGTGTCCCTAGCATTGTCCAACTGTCTGAAGGAATTGCCAAGCCTTGGAAATTTGATTTCTTGAAGAAGCCATTTCATATCCTGCTTTGAGATCTGTTGCATTGTGATATTTCCCTGACCATTCCCATACTCTACAAAGCCATTGGAACAAGTACAGATATGGCTGTGACTGTGTTTCACTTGCTTTACCTATCCCATCTCCTGGAAAGATTGATTTTTCTAGCCTACACAAGGCTGGCTAGAGATATGAATGAAGGTGTCCCTATGGTTATCTGACACTCTGAAGACGATGGTAACAACCACTAAGCCCTCCAAAGTCATCTTATGGAATAATACCATATCACCTTCTCCTATGAGTCATGATCTTTGTTGCAGAGTAAGGTATCATTGGAAAGACTGTCAGGATATTATTCCCAGCTGCCTTGGGACCCCAGACAGTCATAGGAATATTCCTAGCATTGCTACTATCATGTTTCACTCAGATCTCACATGTAACCCTTAATCCTTCTGATAAAGATTGATTTTTCCTGCAATAAATATGCTAGCTATGAGTCCACTCATGGATGTCCCTACTGTTATATGACCCTGTGAACACAATGGCAACAACCACTAAGCCCACAAAAATTGTTTCATCACAATCCACCTGACCCTTCTGATAAAGATTGATTTTTCCAGCAATAAATATGCTGGCTATGAGTCTGCCCATGGGTGTCCCTACTGTTATATGACCCTGTGAACACGATGGCAACAACTGCTAAGCCCACAAAAATCATTTTCATCGAAATCCACCATCTGCTCCTCAAGAACTGATGTAAAAACAGACATATCACAAGAGCATTGCTTTCCCAAACCATTCTAGCATTTTTCCTGGGGGTTTTGGAACCCTCTGAATCCATTGGTAACATTTTTGTGCCTGTAGAAAATCATCTTCATAGTGATCTACAATATACGCACAATAATACCTTATTTGATTTT
Source organism: Boletus subcaerulescens (assembly GCA_038090555.1). Lineage (NCBI taxonomy): Eukaryota > Fungi > Basidiomycota > Agaricomycetes > Boletales > Boletaceae > Boletus > Boletus subcaerulescens. Next base: position 15,879 of record JBBPNA010000207.1, on the reverse strand, counting down.
TATCTCAAAAATCACACCACCAATTTCCATATCCAGGGGCTTAAAATGATCCTCAAAGACGTCTCTATTTGATGGCATAGGCATTTCAAGATTCTGAGATTTCAAGTTTAAATCTTAATTCCAGGATGACCATATAAATATTATAAGTAAGCAAAATTGATAATACCTTACCAATAATAGAAGGACATTACCTTTGGTCACGGGATCCCAGTAGTGCTCAGGTTAGAGGAGGCCATTGTTGACGTCGAACATTAAAGGTAAACCTGATGTAGGGTATAAGTATCCTTGCTCACGATCACGCCATTTCCCCCATATGTAAGTTGCCTGCACTCGCAGTGCTGTAGATATCACTCCCCTATCCCAAAATTGGTGGTCACAAATTGCCAGACATTATGGATACTGGGGTTCAACCCCAGTGAAAAGTGGACATCCAGAGATTGTGGCACAGCCATGGAAATATAGAAATGGTCAATGCTATGCACTACAATCAACCAAGATGTATTCCATTGGTGTATAGTAGTCCTCCATAGATCTCAGTACCACCAGATGACTCTTTACAAACATTCTCACTGGTGGATAAATGTGGGATCAGTCAACCAATATCAACCTCAAACAATTCCCATATCCCGACAACAACAAGACTACAGGGATTTCCACCCCATCCATGTACCACCAATCTGTACATATTAATCCAATGCACAATATAGTCTTTTTCCTGTTCAATCTTTCTTTCTGCTCGAACCAATCACACCACCATGGAACAATGGTGGTGTGTGTACCAGAAGTACTGCAAAGGCCATTGGACACAACTCAATTCAAGACATACCTGATATTGACATTTGAAACAATCAGCCTCAGAGGATGAGAGACAAGCTATCAAATCTGCTCACCTTTCTGACCAGTTCCAAGCCCTGTTTCCGACACAGAATCCAGCTTCTGGATCTTCTGAGCCTACAGGCCTGGGGCTGCATTGGCCACAACAAGATGATGGTCAAAATGATGAAATACCTGCCCAATCGTGCTGTCTATACATTGATGAGGTATGCATATTGGAATTGATTAATCCACCATACTAGAGACTAGATTCCTCATAGACATCATGTGCAGACCAGTCTTCTTTATCCAACACTGGTCTCCCAATCCAAAATCATGGAAGTGAGCAAGAGAATTCGGGAAGTGACAGTCAAGATGAGGATCAACATAGCTATTGGGTCAAGGATGGAGGTGGTTATCAAGATGAGGACAGAGGTGGCCATGATCAAGACAAGGATGGAGGTAACTATTGGTATGATAATGGTAACATAGCCACAAACAATATTAAGGGCCATCAACCAAATCGTGATGATCAGTGCAGGCCATCTGTCCCTGCTGGGCCCAAAAATCAGAATCCCCTCTCTGAAGTTGAACTTGCTGAGCTTGAACAGTTCACACACATTAACTTTCTGCAACGTGATATGCAGTTTATTCAGCACCTATGAAATGCAACATTGGACGAACCTGGTGGGCTATCAGACAATGCTCTCAAATGCCTCTGTAACCCCCCTCAAACACCACCCAAAATCGAGTACAGTGGTTGAGCTCACCCTCTCTATGTTCTTGGCCCTCAAACACTCATCCCAAGAAATATATGAGAAAATACACTACACTTTTCAAAAGTGTTTCCTGGAATCTACTGTCCCATCACTCTATTAAATTAAGAAGATGCTAGTAGACATCACTGGGGTCAAACCTATTATTAGTAACATGTGCATCAACAGTTGTGTCACCTATATTGGACCCTATGCTGACCTGGACCAGTGTCCCACTTGTCAGGAACACTGATATGATCAGGTCCAGCTTGCCTGTTCATCTGGCCATACCAAAGCACCTCATACAGTGTTCAACATGACCCCAATTGGACCACAACTACAAGCTCTCTACTGGAATCCACAAACCACCACAGAACTACACTATTGCAACAAACAGACACAATAGATCTGGGAAGAGATTGACCAAAACCAAGGTGTTCCAGATGGTTATGACAACATCCTTACTGGCAAAGCGTACCTTGAGGCTCACCACACTCAGTGCATCAGTGACGACAGCATACTGCTGATTTTTTCCATTGATGGTGCACAACTGTACAAGAAGAAAGAATCAGATTGCTGGATCTATATATAGATCATTGCTAAGCACCCTCCAGATGAATGCTACAAGAAGAAGAATGTTCTTCCTGGCACTATCATACCTGGACTCAAGAAACCAGGATTTATCGAGTCCTTCCTCTACCCTGGGTTTCATCACTTTTCTGTGCTGCAGTATGAAAGACTGACCATCTGGGATGCCTTGGAGAACAAGACCTTTATCTCCCATCCATTTCTATTCTTGTTCTGTGGAGATGGTCCTGGCTTGCTCTGCACCAGCAACCTCATCAGACACTCAGGAAAACATGATTGTCATATGTATTGCTTACTCCATGGTTGTCGAAAACCACAAGGATCCCAGCACTACCCAGTACTCCTTTTGCCAAGTAACTATAATGTCCCAGGTTATCTCTATGATGACATCAGTCTGTACGATATTACAACTGGAATGTCCCACATGTATGCAAGAAATCTCAAGTTCTTGATGTCATCACTGTACAAATGGCAATATGATGAGCACCACCTTCAAACTGAGATTGTTAGTCCAAGTATCCTCCTTGGATTACAGTCAGAGAAGATTCTAGGGATCCCTGAGTGCTTTTCATCCGAAATTATACACTATGCTGGTGTGAATATGGCCTCTCTCTTTGTCAATCTTTGGCATGGAACAATGGACTGCGATGATCACATGGAAAGCAAGACCAACTGGACTTGGAGGGTTCTTGTCATGGAAAGATGGGTAGAACATGGTTGTGCTGTTGCCACCTGCAAGCAGCATCTTCCTGGGTGTTTTGACATTGCTCCTTGCAATCCAGCTGAGAAGTTGAACTCATTCTACAAGGCATGCAAATTCATCACTTGGCTTTATCATCTTTGTCTGGCATTACTCTACGGTGTCCTTCCAGATGAACACTGGTGTAACTTCTGCAAGTTCATTGCAGCAATTTGGATCATGTCTCAGTATAGAATCACCCCAATGGATCTCTGCCAGGCTTGCAAATGGTGTGCCGAATGGGAAGAAGAGTTCGAACTCCTATATTATCAGTGACATGTCAATCGGATTCATTTCATTCAACCATGCGTTCACCTCATGAACCACCCAGCCTTGGAGGCAACACGTGTTGGTGCACCTATCTGCTCCTCACAGTGGACTATGGAGTGGATGATTGGCAATCTCAGTCAAGAGATCCAACAATTATCAGATCCATTCTCAAACATTACACAGCAGGGCATACTACATTGTCAGACAAATGCTCTCAAAGCTCTGTTTCTGCACTTTGATGCTGAAGAAAATCCGACCCCTTGTGGTGCTGAAGACATTGGCAATGGCTTGTCCTTCTCTGTAAATCTGACCACCACCCAATCAAAGGTATTCTTAATGAACATGAAGCCATTGGAAGATTTCTTTGACAGCCTGTTCCTGTGAGACTCTGCCGGTGGGCTCGTCTCTGCCTCCCCAATGGTCAAATTGCACGATCAGCATGGACTGAAAAACAGAAATCATCCAATTCTAATCAACATATCTCCCAACATGTAAAGGTAATCTAAATTCATACTTTTAGGAACTTGTCCATTGACAGAGTCGTGTGAGATTTTCATGATGGATAACACATACCATGCTGCTGAAGTCCAATACTATACTCAGCTTGCAGTTTCATTAGACTTTCAAGATACCAAAGACAACAAGAAATGGGGATTTGTGAATGCTGCCTGCATTCAACTGTTTGCTCCCTTTGACAAGAACCTCAATCACATGTCATATGGGACTATCAAGGTCTGTAAATTCTTGGAACATGCAAGCCTCACTTTTGTCAACATCAAAAGGATCATGTCCATTGTTGGAATGGTCCCACATGTGTTCAATATACTGCCATCAGCCAGTGGAGAGAAGTATTTTATTGTGGATATGAGTAAACTTGACAATGCTTACAATCACCCAGATGCAGAGGACATCAGGAAAATACCTCATGTCTACTCGAGCTACATAGCACTATATAGCTTGAGTAGATACTATAGCCCAGTTGCCAAGGTCCCGACTATATAGAACTATATAGCTGCCTGTTTGCTACACAAATGACATGCATGTCTCGTGACAATGCAACAATGCCATAGTAACCAAATGACTGACTATGACCTTGCATCACCAGTGTAGCATCACCTAGGCATCAATCACCCTTGACTGTTTTTCTTAGCCACTGTTTCAGAAAAATGAAAATTTATTTGTCCTACTACTCCGATTTCTGTTCACACACTGCTACTACTACGATGACACTCATGCCGCACACCACCCATATTTGCCATAAAGTCCCTGGTGTCCAGCCTCGGGACTTGCTCAATATCATCAAGTGGATCTTGTACAACACCGGCATGCTGCCTGATATGAGAAATAAGACATCAGACAGCAATTGTGAGCAGGCACTCACCTCACCTTCTGTAAGAGCTAAAGAGAAGCTGAAAAGCGGTGGATAAGTAAAGTGACCATGGGGAACAACATGGTCACCATTAGAACACGAAATGAATGCTAAAAGAGGTGCAAAATCACCAGAAGTAATAGAACTCTGGCAACCAGGGAACACAATGGACAAAACATCCAGTGGTGGGACTCCAGCGAGACACAGCTTATGGCTTGCACAACAGGCTTCACTCAAGGAATGAATAGACCACATGTATGGTTTATGGTGATGAAGGAACCCCAGTATGGACTACTTCTTGCCATGCAGATAATTGGCCGGGCTATAAGGGACAGAAAGGAGTTGCACACCTTCGTGATCAACAATGAGGCAGGGCAGATTTCAGATCCTGAAGCCTCACCTCTGGTAGCTCGGTGAAGCAGATGTTAGGTAACAATGAAATATATTGGGTTCAATCAACGACTGCAGTTCTTAACATGGTGGATCAAAGTATTAATGCAGTGACCACCCAGGTTGATCCACTCTCTGGAGGTTTGGAGAGCGGAACGAGGTGTCTTGGCTGGCAATCCGCATGGAATGCAGTACGGGGTATGGGCCTGGGCGGGTGGAAGTGCAGTTTCAATTGGGTTTGACGACCCCAGCCATGCCAGATGAATCCAACTTGCAACGCTCTTTTTGCCCACAATACCCTCTTCCGTGCTTAGGACTGTGGTGTCTGGCACGATCCTCTGACCAACAACGATGACGATTACTCCTCGGGAAACCATGGTCTTGACTCTCAAGTATAACATGTGCAACATGTCTACCCGCCCTCGCTCGCCCGCAGAACAGTCAACACACGTCCCTCCTTCACGCACTGACACACGGATCCCTTTGCCTTGACACCCTTCATACCCCCACAGGTATCTCCAGCTTCCCAGCCAACACTGCCTAATACCGATGGTTTTCTGTGGCCATCTTGCCAGACGAAAAAATCGGCAGTTAGTCAGTCAATGCCAAGTCAACACGCCAACCACACACACCTCCCTCATGCGCAGAGCCAAGGCAAGGACAAAGGACAAGGCGACAGGGGTACATGGGCCCTGCGACACCACAAACCACATGGTGTCACACGCTGGTGCTTCTTCAAGTTCCTTCTCGGCCACGCGGTTTTGTTTACATATCCACGAAAGATTGATGCCTTGCCAAAACCACGACCGCTAAGTGTAAACAAGTAAGACTCCCTCAGGGTCACCCTGAGGGAGTCGTTCTTTGTTACACAACGTAGTACTGCTGACGCGGCAACATGGCAATGACAAAATCGCAAGCCCATTAATAACTTTTATGTAACAGGAAGTACGCCATCACATTTTGCCAAGTTTTCTTTCAGAGGTTGGCCTTGATCATAAGTTCCTTCAATCTCTTCTTCCGTAACTCCGTCGCCTGGAACAATCCATCACAATATGTACCCAAAACTGATTGATACAAAGTCGTTCCTCCAACATTTCTCATTGAGCATTACCAACCTCCATCAACACATTGCAGATTGCAAGCTCTGTCCCACTATTTCCGAATTTCTTCGTGAATAAACGTAATTACAAACCTGTTATCTGCTTGTTCCACCGATAGATGCTAGCCTGAGATGGATCAGATTTGACAGGTCGGCATGGGGCATGCTTCCAACACTGTCCAAGTTGAGTAGTTTGTTGATCATGTATCTGAGGGATTTGTCGCCTGCCGTGGCAGAAGACTTGATAGTTTTCATGAATGTGCACCTCTTGTTCTGTCTTTTGTTGGTCTGATATGTCATTGGACATCTAGCAATTGCGTATGGGTATGCCTCCCCTGTTGCGGTACATTGGTATCACCAACATACCGATCTCATCGGTTTTGAGTGTCATCGAAATTCCCCAACATGTGTGTGGTGCAGATCGATTGGAGCATTTTGACTGTGACAAGATCCACAAAAGATGGGTCATTGGATGGAACACTGGCCATATCGAAGGGCCAAGTACTATGCGGCAGAATGGCTTGAGTCGTTGGACTGTGCAGATGCGATTTGGAGGGGTTTAGGTTACAACAATTCAATGTGATTATGCATCCAGTTTCTGTGTCGAGCGACATGTTTTCTCAAGGTTCCCGAACTCAGTTTTTCAATACTGATGTGGGCAGCTCATCTTTAGGTTGTGGACTCATTCACTAAATTATCTGTGTACATGTTGAACAATATTAATACCCTTCTTGCTTTGGTGACAATTCTTGTTTGTTGAATGGCTGGATAACATCCTAGTACTTAAACTTGAACAGTAAAGGTAAGTGTCATTGACTTGTTCCTTTCCTTTTAATCGGTAATCGGAGTGGGTGTTGCCACGGATGTGGCCTTTCAGTGTTTATAGGGACCAGTTATGGTTTTGTTTTACAGCGATTTACATGATTTTATGTTTATTTTTATTTTTATTTGGTTTCACGTGTTTGACCGACTTCCTTGACCAGCCTGAACTGGAGACAAGAGGTTCGACAAGAGCAGCCGGTCAGGTCATTTGTGGGTGGTTCGATGCCTCGTTTCACCTTTATGGCTGTACAGAATTCGAGCGCAGGTGCTGAAGGCACCGAAGCAAGAATTCAGGTTTCAGCTGCGGCATTTCCCAAGTTATGAGCAACCATAGTGGGTGTTGCCACAGATGTGGTGCTTTTGTGTTATCCGAACCGAGTGATGTGGCCTGTATGTACGTACCCTTGGCCATGAGGCCAGCTGACACCAATTCTAGCAAGGACCTCTCGACTCTGATCCAGCTGCTGAGGAATCCTCCATCGACTCAAAACAACATCATATGAACCCTCCACTGGCACTGGCAGAAACCCTGATAAATAGGTGTGTGACGTGATCTCTCATTCCACCTCACCCTCATATCCTGTTCAGATTTCTGGCTCGGTTTCACTCGCTAAATTTACCTTCGTACTCCATTGATCCGCCGAGCACAAACGAGATCGAATATCTGTGAAGCAGTTCCTCTACGATCCGCTAAACAAGTATGTACATAATCTTCCCAGATTAGCATCATACAACACTGATCTCTGCAAGCTCATAGCCATGCCATACCCAATTCACAAGGTCCCCCTTCAGCACCTCTCAGAGCGCATCAACAGGCTACTCATATACCTGTTTCCATCCGAGAATGAACACGTTACCTGGAAGAATCATTTCAACCTCACCATCGAAAATGAGTGTTCCGTCCTCGTCCCAGATTTTCATCTTGACCTGCATCCATGTCATCCTCCCTGCTCGCATGCAGTACCAATTTGGGTGGGAGAGTGCGGTTTCACTTCGTCAAAGCAGAAGTTACAACGCCAGCTAGAGTTGGCAACAACCATGGTCCCCGAATTGGACTTTGCGGCTGTGTGGCTTGTAACATGTGAAATCCTAGCCACTCCACCCACCTTGCTGTAGTTGCTGCCAGCAAGGAGGTCGCCAGTCTTATAAGGCCAGTTGCTGGGTTCCCAAAGCTGCCTGCCTACCTGTTACTTTTGGTGATTTTGCACCTCTCTTAGTGTTCATTTCGTGTTCTAATGGTAACCATGTTGTTCCCCATGGTCACTTTACTTACCTACCGCTTTTCAGCTTCTCTTTAGCTTGTTGTGGTGTTTCTACCCATACAACACTTTACCTTTGCACTTCACAGTCCATTGTGGCTGACCTGTTTATGGTTGTTTACTTTCAAGTGTAGTTACTCCCTGGAGTGCCACATTGTATTCTTTGGTTACTCACTGTGGACTCCAGGTTAGTATATCATTGTTATCTCTCTCAATATTATCTTGGTTACTCACTGTGGACTCCAGAGTCGTCCTGAGTTGATCCAGCAAGTGGCTAGTCCACTTCCATTATTTCGCTCATAACAAGGCCCACCTCTCAGAAGGCAACCAGCAGAAGCTAGTGCAGGTAATTTCATTGACAATTTCAACTGAAAGGAAGCAAGCTGACAGTGCTCACAGGTCATTCCTTTCTCAGGTGTGTTGGTTCACCAGCCATTAGATACTGCAAACTCTGAGCAGCAGGTAGATTTCACTTGGCCTACTTTCCTTCAGAAATTTGATATGGGCTGCCCACTATACAGCTGACACTTTTGCAAGATGGTGATGACCTCTATGGTCCTCCAGTGCTTGACCCAATGTCACTCTGGACCATGGCTGAGGCAGAAGACCACCACCTCTCTCCTTTAGAATACGCTGGAGCTTGCCACAGTGATTTGACTTAGAAAAGGAGCGTGGCAGAGCTCCCCCCCTTCACAACCAAAGAATTGAAGGTCCCTGACACCCTACTGCCTGCATCACAGCCAGTCAGTACATCTGCTCAACAAGCTGCTCAGTGAGGCTCAGCATATCAAGAAACAAGAAACAGCAACTGGAGCATACAAGGAAGCTGAATAAGTATGCCCCAGTGCTGAGGTACATGTGTATTGTGCATTTTCTAAAGACTGGTGTTCTAGTTCCCAAGCACTTTCCAGTCCCTTGCTCTGATGTGGTGACTGCTGGGCCAGTTTACAACAAATTCAGAAGGAGCTTCAAGTTCAAACCCTATGCCTACTGCTATAACTGCAGGCTTTCCCAGGTCCAGAATCAAAACAGGGAGGCTCCAGAGTGTCACAAGGCCTATACTCTGGGGGGGGTTAAACAGTGCCCCTTTCAGTTCATCATATTCAAGTTCATATTCATTACCAGATAAATGGATGGTCTTCTTCCAGAAATGCATTGGGCATTGGATATGCCAGGGAAGTCATTTGAAGAATACCTCCCTTGAGCATCCTCAGCAAGGGAGACAGAGGAACAGTACCATAACTCTATTGAAGTATTGCTGTGGTGCTGTGAGCAGTTGAGCCCAAGTCAGGCCTTCTGCTCATGCCAGATGGCCCATTGACTGTGCTGAAGACTGCATAGCACTTCTTCAGATCACCCCTTTTGGACTCTCTGTTGCAAGCCTTCCAGGCATGTGTAGAACAAGGCAGCCCCCCTGCTGACCCACAGTGGTATGAGGACCACAAATGGACATGTGGCAGTTAAGGGGCCTTTTCCTGGTCACAGAGGGCACTACAGTGAGGTTTGTTGAGGCATTAGAGGGCCTGAAGTCAATGGTAGAGAGGTAAAGCATCAACACAATGCAACAATGATAGACACACCTGGCTGCTTTAAGGCACTTGTTGTCGCTCAACATGTGCCCATGGAGGATCATCCACAACACTCATTACGCAGTTGAGTTTTCTGCCTAGAATGTTGAGGTTGAGGTTCTGGTGGTGGGCATCAGCATCATCAACATTGTCGTGATGGACCTCAACTCACCCAGCAATATAGCCCATGCCACATGCTGCAGTTTGGCTCAAGCAATGGGATGGAAAGGGATCATGGAAGGTGAAAGGGAAAGTGAACGAGAATGCTTGATCAAGTTGAAGGCAACAAGTTTGAACAGATATAAAGGGAATGACACCAAAACAGATGAGTACTTGAATGAGCATTGACACTCCTGTGAGCACTTGTGCTTGAAAAGATAGACAGGTGGTGGTGCTTTGTCTGGGGGGCCACTCAGAGGGTCAGATGAAACATTGTAAGAGCTCAATGCTCTCTATGGTTGTAGATGCCCCTTTTCCCACTTTCCAGATCGAAGCCAACAGTGTTCAAGTATTCCATTGAGATCCATGTCCATCTGTTCCATCCATCCACCTGAGTGCAATCTGTGATTTCTATGCCCATTTCCATCTTGTTTGGGTTTCTCATTCAGATCATTCCAAGAAAGTTTTGACATTTCATCTCCATTGTGTTGATCCTGGTCGTTGGGTCTCACATAGTATTTTCCATCATATCCTACTACTTTATAGGGAAATGAATGCCCTAGAAGATTTCCATGGCTGTAAAATCTTGAGTATGCTCAGACTATGAAGAGTTTGTGTTGTGACACCAATATACATTTTTCTTTTGTGCAGAATTGTCCTCTTCATCTCTCATTGATTCCCTTCACTTCCAGACTCAAAACCATTGTTCCGAGCACTTCTGGACACTTTCCCATGCCCCTTTCTGACTCAGAACTGTAGTTCTACACTGTTTCCCTCATCCCCCCCTCTTATTCTGTTCTCATTCCCTTCTCATCTTGTTTCTTTGTTGTGTGCCATCATTCTTCATCGTTCTTTATGTTCCCATTTCTGTTTTCCACTTCCATTCCAGAACCGTAGTTTCAAGCACTTTCAAGTATTTTCCCATGCCCTTCTGGACTGGAAAGAGTCGGATTCCTTCTGGATTGGGGCATCCTTGAAAGTCACCTTGGATCATCACCAGCTGCAGAATCTGCACTTCATTCAAACACTTGATGAGCTCCGAGGCGGAGTTCTGTGGCTTTGGAAGACATGGGGTTTCTAGGAGGTAGGGAGGGTTGAGGTGGTACTGGGGGGAGGGGGTTCCCGAAGATACGTCCAGTAAGAGCTGTGGGGGTAGGAGAAGGAGGAGTAGGGATTTGAGGGATGGAGAAGGTGGCGGATAGTTGGTGGGAAAGGTCTAGGGTTTTGTTGTCATCGGGGTTAATCTCGATATTGAGATCTAGGTCAGGGGTACTCTGTTCTTCGTCAGAGGGTTCTGAGGATTCTGAGGATGTGGAGGGTTCTTGTTGGGCAAGGTCCCACAGGTGTTGTGGGAGATGGGGGGTCTGGTGAGCAATGGTGATGCGGTACTACAGCGGTGGTAGCTGCGCGATATAGAGCTTAGATCTTTTGTTACGTTTGGCCCGGGTAGGGACGAACATAGCCTTGGAAGATTCAAGCTAACGAGATTTCGAAGTGAGTGTACCCTTTATGGTGGTATGAAGTCCTTAGAGTAGTGCGTCGCTACTGGTCTAGAGCCAGCAGTGGTTCGTGGATCAAAGGTTCAGGGATCAAGGAGCTAGTCAAGTGCTAGTGATGAGTCTTAGAATCGAGAGGTGAAGTCAATGGAGTAGATTCCAATGATATCCAAGGAGATCTAAGCTAGAGTACAACCAAGCTAGGAGTCGGTCTTATATACACGGAAGAATATCTAGGGCCAGTTTGCATAAGGGCGAGCATAGAAAGTAGGAGAATGTGATGGAAGGAAGTTGCTGACGAAGCAAGTGATAAGAGATAAGGGTTATGTGAGGGGAGTGAGTCAGTGATGAGAAAAAGGAAAGAAAGTCCAAGAGTGTGGTTCGAACGTGCGAGTAAGCGTAGTAGTACAAGCATAGTGAAGAGGAAGGAGAAAGTTGTAACATGGAGGAAGTCTGGGTCTGAAACTACTGCACAAAGGCAATGTACATAGGAATGACTGACGGAGGCGGAACACAGCTGGAACAGGCTGTATGGACTGGTACAGGGAATGCAGACTAAGACTGAAGAAGATTAATAAAGGTACGGGTCTGGAGATGTAACTCCGTGGATGTCCAATGGATCTGTACATGTCCGAGGTTTCAGGATAGGGGCTAAACTCCGGAGTTGAACTCCTAAGGGAACTCCAGGTGGAGATGAACTCTTAAGGTGGAGACGAACTCCTAAGGGAGTTCTTTGGAGGTGTGAGGAGTTTAGTGGAGTTGGCCGGAGGTGTATGGAGATGTACGGAGGTGACCAAATAGGGGTTGGAATGGGATATGACATCGTGTTAAAATCTTCCCAGCCTTTCAATGGCTCATCGAAATCTAAAAACCCATCTCGACAATGGATTGGTGGTTAGCGCAGAATAGACCTTTATGACACTGGGGACATCCTTCCGTCCAGGGTCAAGTCAGTAACTTGTATTCTTTACCGGAGTTGGGGTCGCGGAGTGTAATAGTCTGTGCACTGTCAGGGAAATTGTCAGTGGATGCACTCATAAGACAATGGAATGGTCGGCCGAGTAAGAGGTCGAAGTTAGCCCTAGGGACTACTTGTACCTGGAGGCATACTTTGCCAGCACCAAAGTCCAGGCAAAGGTTCTCGAGTACACCGATCGTCGACTCCATGCTGGTGTTAGCGTTTGACATGGTCATTACATGGTCTGACCGGACTGGTAGACTGAGTGACGTCCATACCCATTTGGGCATGGTGACGATCTCCGATCCAGTATCGAGTACAGCAATGAAGTCTGGCCAGCTTCGATGACTCTAGCTTCGGGCGATCTTAACGGTATGCTGTGGTGAGCCACAATGAGTCCGTCATCACTCCGGTGAACACGGTCTCCAAATTCCAGCTCCACGGAGCCGGGGTCTTTGCCGGCTAATTCATTAACCTGTACGATGTTAGTAGATACAGGTATACGCTTGGTAGTAGCTAGCTCCCAGAGTTGTTTGCGAAACTCTGGGGCCACGGACAGGAGTTCCTTGACCGGTATGGGGATGGTGGTCTCGAGGACTCAATCAACGATATGCTTAGGAGTGGCATCGTCTTCGAGAGGGAACATATATCTAAACTGCCCAGCTGGGGCAAATGAAGAGTTGTTGGCTTGTTTGGGTCTGACCGGAATGGTACTTTTAGAGGAAGAAGCAGTGGGTTGAGTAGTAGGTGGCGCCTGAGCCATAGGTCACGAGGGTACAGGAACAATAACGCGTGCTGCCTCTACTGCTGGAGAGATGATTTCTTTGGCAACCAGGGCTGGGCGAGGACCGGGACGACCGGTCCTGCGAGGTGGCATCTCGACACCGTCGAAGCGAAGCTTGGGGCCTTTGGGCTTAGCCTTATCCGCTTGGAAGGATGCCCAAGCTCAAGCAATATATGGTTCAAAGTCTGGGTAACCGATCACCGGTGGTTCATCATCATCTGAGTCATCGACCAGAAGCAAGAAGACCAATGGTTTGATGTCTAGGATGGTGTCAGTGTCAGGGTAGGTAAGGGAAATGATGCCTGTGGTGACAGTGGGAATGGGGGCGGCTACGGTGGTCGTCAGCAGGGGAAGATGGTCTAGACAGTCCTTTAGACAATGTGTTCTGGGGATATGAGGGATATGTCGCCCATTTGGGAGACAGAGCTGGCTGTCTGAGCCTTGGCAGGCCCTACCGGTCTGTATGTAAGCTTCGACGTGGGGACAGTTACCCATAAAATGGCTAGGATCTGCGCAGAAGGCACAGTTCCTGTTTACAACTCGTTGGGTGGCGATCTGCTCCTGTTTGACAACGGGAGCGGCGACCAGTTGAGCAGTCTGTGGGGTAGGAAGGGCTGGACCGGGTGCAGCCCAAGCGGGGTAATAGGGCTGCATGACAGGTGCAGCGAGGTGTGCAGGTGGTAGAAGCGTGCGAAGAGCTGAACCGGTAAGTAAAAACTTGGTAGCCTCCATGGTGTCCGCAACTGGGTAAGGGTCAGATGGATGATGGGTGGATTTTGTGATTAGGAGATGTTGTCGGACTTGCATTTCGAGGTGCTCCGGTAGTCCGGAGAGGAAGAGGGCATCACGGTGAAGGTCCGAAAGCTTCCTCACTCGAATGAGGAGCTTCGCAACCTTCAGGAACTTACGTTGATACTCTCCTAGTTCGTCAATCGTTCGCATAGGCTTTACCCTGAACTCCTGGATGAGGTACTGGATATCCGCCCTGCAGTATCGGTTAGCTCCTTCGCATCCGGGGTACGTCTCTTTGATGGCGGTTGCTTCATCAAGCAGTTCCCAACCTTCGGCTTCTTCAAGGTTGGTGTATCGTATAGCAGCGTGAATGGTCTCTGCTTGGTTAAGACCGGAGGCGGTAGCGAGTTGTTTGACATCCTCAAGGAACTGGGGAAGCGACACCGGAGTCTTGCCATCGAATTTGGGGGCGTTAGCCATTCCTTGAAGAGGCATCTGAGGTCCAGCGTTGGCCATAGGTGCTCTTGGTGCTGGGGGTTGAACAGGTAAACGGTTCAGTAAGGGAAGAGGTATATGAGAGTTAAGACTGGGTAGGGGAATAGGAGTGGACGATGGTCTGGACAAAGTAAGGCTTGATGGTGACGATATAGAGCAGGCCAGAGTAAAGTCCGACAGTAGGGGAGAGTCTCGGAAGGAAGTGGTAGACGGATCTAAGAGATACAAGAGGGATGGCGAAGATGATTCGGAAGAGGAGTCGGATGATTCTGATGATGTTGAAGGATCAGATGAGAGTGGTGTGAGCGGTGAAGAAAATCGGGAAATAGGAGATGTGTTCCTTGGTGGAGTTGAGAATATATATGCTCCGGGCAGTTGACCGTCCGTGCTAGGGCGCTCGCTTGGTTCACCCTGAGCTTCGTTAGTGTGGGCAGTGTGATGGGTCTGGGCCTGAACAGGTTCCGGTGACAGGTCTCTAACCGAATGCAGCGACAGAGAGGTGGAATGGGAAGTGCCAGACCTATTAGACCGGTCTCGTGTCGGTGACAAGGGGTACAGGTTGTAACCTGTCAAGGGACTAATTCCTAGGTCGGCTAGAGTAGGGAGGTCGAGTTGGTTGTGCCGAGCGTTGTTGGGCATAACCGGCTGTAGGAGTTCAGACTCATCGCCAATTTGCAAATTCCGGAAGTAGTCGAGGAAGTTTTCGAGTTCTTGGTGTTGAGTTGTAGGTCGGAGACTTCTTCGTCTGGAACCCCATTATGAGTCCCTTGCGGTGGGCTCCAGTTGTAAAGAAGCTAGTCCGTGTGGTAGGACAAGTCCTACTGGATTAGCGTGAAAGAAAGGGACTCTTAGACAAGTGGGGAAGAAGTAGAGAAGAAGCCCGAGGAGTCCAACTCAATAGTCCAGTCGAAGTCCAGTCGTTAGTGGTAGAGTCGGTCGTTAAGTCCAGTAGTCTGGTCGACAGTAAGGACGACAGTGAAGAGAAGGAAAAGCGTAAAGATGGTGACGGTGACGGTGACGGTAGTTGTGAGCCAAACGGAAGCTAATCATATTTTCCAATGTACAAACATTTATAGTCCGGGTATACCCGGACCCTAACTATGATCAAGGAGACTAATTTAAAGAGAAGAACGACCCATAGGGTCAGTGGCAATATGTATGTATCAGTACAAATGAAACCCAAAAGAGTTTAAGACAAACGGGACAGTACATTCGGTATAGCGGTCTTAGTCTGAGCTAGTCCGAGCTAGTCCAGTGGTACCGGACTATCCAGACGTGCCCGGACTTCAACTGTTGGTGACGGGATATGGTATTAGGGGTTATAGGGGACGACGGAAGATGGAAGAATAAGGGGATATGAATGTAGAGACGTACCAGTCTCTACAATGCACCCCCATGGCTCATGTCCCTTCCCACATATCGACGGATGGCATGGTCCACAAATCAACCCACCCTCCATAGAACAACCGCCACTACCTGCCAACAAACAACGCAGGAACAAAGCCACAGGACGCAAATAGATAAACCCTGTGCCGATACCACCTGGATACCCATAGAAATATATAAAATCACCGATGTAAAAA
>JBBPNA010000206.1:0-46159 GCA_038090555.1 Boletus subcaerulescens | reverse complement strand
GGAGAGGAGGTGGATACGAGTTTCGTACGTGGAACCGAGACGGAAGATGATGCGGTGTTCGAGTTGGGCGCAGAGGCGTTTTTGGGACAGGCACCGTGGTTGGTTAGGGATCCTGCGTCGATGCAGACAGTGAGTCTATGCTGGAGGCTCGCAGTTTTGGCCTGATGCTGATACGCTTTTGCAGCTTGAATTGATCGGGTCGTTGAAGGACGACCCTCGGGAAATGGCAAGGGCGAGACTCTACCACTGATCGCGACCCCAAGTTGTTGCTTTGCTTTTTCGTTTTTTGGATTTCAAGGGTATCACGAGGGGTTCTTCCGCTAGCTTACATATCTAGATTCTAATTGTAGTCTACGATATCAAAGTATCATATCCCATAGATAATTGAGATGTTGAGAGCTCTCAGTTCGCGAGTGGACGAAGCCGATTATTCAACATCTGGCCCTTTGGACGAGCACAAACCTCGGGCATCATTGTCCTGAGCAGAACGATTTAGGACATATCCGATTTCCTAGGGTCTAACAATAATTACCTAATATGAATGGTGTGAATCGCCAAACGAGTTTAACTCCCAGCAGCCACATGAAGTATTCAGCACGACTTCTGTTACACACCGTTCAACTAGTCAATCATCTAGCAATATAGCCTTGGCAACTTCAAGTTGGCCAGGCAGGTCCATCATGGAGTCGCCTCAGGCAACACTCATCAAGATCGCAAAGGTCTCCCAGCAACTCTACAGAGAAGTTTCGGAAGCCAATATGCGGTACGGGGGAGTCAGTGGGCACGATATTCCTCGTGCGCTATTTTTGTTAGAAAACATCAAGGATACGTCTAGGGAAATACTTGCAACCCTCAACCAATGTATGGTCAACGGTTCTACTACCGATGAGCAGCTTGAACGTTGGATCTCTGCCAATGGGCCAGACATATGCTTGATCGCGTTGAACGAAGCGAAGAAGACAATTGATGTCAATCACTCAAGGCGAACATCGCTATTCAGTTTTATGTCAGGTTTCATTCCTACACCAACAAACGACAACGTCCACAAAGCTATCAAGGTCCTTCATCATTACCGGGAATATTTTGACCACTTGCTTGCATCAGGTGTCTGGCAAGTGTCGAGCTATGTCAAGCAATTGTATCTCACTGTAGCACTGGCAAACAGGACCCACAAGAGCCCAGTTGATTCGCCTCTCCAATCAAGTGAGATTTCTCCAGTTGCTTTAAAGACAAACGCACCTGTGAGCGCCTTTCGTGTTCAAGATACACGACATGAGGTGCAGGGTCAGATGAGTGTCCGGTAGGCATTCATAATTATACTGGCTATGGCCTATCATGACTTTGAATTTCAGGAATACGGTAACGATAAACACTGCTGGCAGCTGCAGCCCGTGCAATCCCTCTCACAAAACAATGGTGAATACACCTGGGGAGGAAAAATACGACAGTTCTAGCACTGCGAGTCACGGAATCATGTGTACTGAGCTAGATGCTGTCAGCGTCATACACAAAGATACCGATCCGCAATCTGTACTGGATACAAGACCTCATGTTGAATCTGAGTAAGTAGTATCACTATGCACTATAGTATTAGTCACCAAGCAAGACTCCTTCCCTTAGCATTATAGCAAGCGAGTCAGCAACTATTCTATCTAGTGATATCCTGCATAAAATGGAGGCCGTCGAAAGGGAGGAGTCCAAGGACCAAGTTGATCGTGCGTACATTGTGAACCTCACATAGAAATTTCCTGATGCACACGCTGCATCTGCAGTGGAGAAACTAGACATTATTCTTCAATGGCTCGATGCATTCAGATGCTATGAGAAGCATAGAGCCACTCTATTGCAACGTCAACCTGAGACATGCACTTGGCTACCTGAGACGGGTGAATACAAGGCATGGTTCGACAACGAGAATTCGTTCCTGTGGTTGCAGGGAAAAGGTTTGTGTCAAAAATTCGATAAAGCCCTCCTCGCCACTTACCTTGCTATAATCACAGCTGGGTGTGGAAAATCAGTCTTGGTGTACGTCCCTTCACCTGGCTTGTAACGTTGCTGAGTTCGAATTTAGTGCTCATGTGATTGAACGTCTGGAAAAAACATTTGCGGATGAACCTCCCGCGTTTTTTTACTGCGACTTTGGGACAGAAAGATCCACGGACGCCATCGAAGTGATGCGCTCCTTGCTCTATCAGCTGCTGGACCAGTGTCGTCGTGGATTCAGAAAAGTCAAACACGGCACTCTCCGAGTCATTGATGAGTTGGTCGAAGAAAGACGTAAAGGCGATACAACACTTAAAGATATCAAGTTTCTTTCATTCATGGTGTCTCGAGTTGCGGAACAGTTTAATCAGCAACCCTTTATCGTCATTGATGCTTTGGACGAGTGCAGAGATGTCGATCGTCTCCTTTGTGCCCTCCTTGGGCTGAAGGCAAATGGAGTACGACTGTTCGTGAGCAGTCGCCCCATCCAAGTCATCAAATACAGATTGAGCGGGCTCCCTTACATCTCCGTTGACAAAATGGCAGAAGAAGTATCGGCAGACATCGAGTTACATGTCAACAAAGAGATAAA
Source organism: Boletus subcaerulescens (assembly GCA_038090555.1). NCBI lineage: Eukaryota > Fungi > Basidiomycota > Agaricomycetes > Boletales > Boletaceae > Boletus > Boletus subcaerulescens. Next base: position 43,584 of record JBBPNA010000206.1, on the reverse strand, counting down.
TTCTCACCAACGGCTAGGAGCCCTCGATCCCGTGCTAAAGAAAAAGGTCCATTCTAGGTTGTGTCAAAAAGCGGACGGAATGTTCGTCTACGGACTTAGTACTGCTTCTTGGACTCAATTTGTTCATAGGTTTCGGTGGGTTCAGTGTCAACTTGATACGCTTAAAGGATGTATTACTCTCCAAGAATTCCTGGAAGCACTTGATAACCTTCCAATGGGCCTCGAGGCAACATACGAAAGAATTCTTCTTGGTATTGATCGTCGGCCATCAGAGGGAAAGGTTGCCCGGCGGGCCCTGACCTGGCTCGTTTCTGCCTCGCGGCCCCTCATATTGATGGAAATAATCGAGGCGCTTTCCATTGATCTCCAAAGACGGACGTTGGACCGAGGTATCGCACCCATACATAAATTTGCATTGTTGGATGCGCTCGGGAGCCTCGTGGTGCACGACGAAGAGACTGACTTCGTCAACTTGTCACATTTTAGTGTCAAGGTGAGGTGCAGCACCTAGCCAGTCTACATCTGAACATGACTGATGACGCGTGGGTAGGAGTATCTCATGGACGAACTTGTCCATACAAAGCTGCCGGCCTATTATATCAACCTACGAGAAGCTCATATGCAAGTGTTCCAGTTCTGCATGTGCTACCTTGCTGCCGCCCTCGATCATCCTTCCGGTGACGATGAGAACCCCCAGCTCACGGAACAAGATATGGTTGGCTTATTGCCCTCGCGACCACTTCTGGATTACATATTCTCCTGCGGTTTCGATCACCTCATGCACTTCGATCCAATGGATGACGACATTCTGGATTCCATGACAATTCTTCAATCAGAAATACAGAGGCATCCTTTGGAGTGGGCACACATGTGCAGGTTAGCTTCGTCGTATCACCCTTATAAATCATGGATCACCCCAGACCATGACTTCGTCCTCTGCATTCTCATTTCTATATTTCCTGAGCCATTCTTGGACGCTTTCCTGAGCCGTTCCCCCCCTAAAGCGAAGTACGATTCGAATCCCCTCGTACACGCTGTACATTTCGACAAGGTCGATCATGCCAGGACATTGCTGTCACACAGCGTTGACGTGAACGGCTTCGGTTGGGATATGGAAGGACCGCAGCGCGAATTCAAGTTACCGCTCGAGGTTGCCCTCCAACGTGAAAGCAGTGTGCTGGTCGACCTCTTCTTGCAGGAAGGAGGTGCTAAAATACCCCGCAAAGTATATACGAGCATCTTCGAGGGGTCGCACTGCGACTATCCGCCACATTTTGTCTCGAGTCTATTGCAGGCCGACGAATTCGTGGAGTGGGCGGCGGAATGCAAGAATATAGGGTACCTCCTTCGTGCGCTTAACCGAAACCATTATAGACCACGCCGAGTGGCAGAGAAAGATCTCCTAGCCATGACACGGAGGCTAGTTCAGATTGGACATGATCTATCTTCCTTCCACGCTTCGGCGCAGATCCTCCTATTGGCTGCTTCAGCTGCGTCACAAGAACATCTTTCCCTGCTGGAGTACTTGTTCCATAATAATGCACCCATGCCTTCTATGGTCTGGCAAAAAGTACCGGCGCTCATTCACAAACTCGCTATGCGAAACGTTGATATAAAGGTGGCTGCGGCCAAGGGAGATACCATGTTGCACCGGGTCCTCGGGCGGTGCAGGGGCGGTTCAAGCGGTTCAAGTTGCTGGGTGCTTGACTGCAATCTGTGCTCAACACTCCGATTCGCCTTGTTGACAACCCTGGGGGAGAAAGTGAGCTCATTCATAGACTTCCGGTGGCTCGTGAATGTTGTCATGACACTTGATTGATTCTCATCATAGGACGAGACAACGCTCATTCGAATTGTCGCGAGCTCGCGGAAAATTAAAGCTACACTTGGGGATGCCCACACAAAGAGAGCCGGTGACCAGGAGATTTCCCGTGTCCTACGCAGGTTGGAGAAGATCATTTTGGCTTCTGGAGCGCTGTTACAGGCGACTCACAAGTCTTATCTGGACAACCCTACTCTTGACCGTCATCCGCAACGTTGGCTCTCTGGAAAAGAGCTTGAGGCGTGTTTAGAGATCTTGCAACGGATGATCGATTTGGTTAAGGTTGATACTCCGGAGAAAACTGTTGTCCAGTCGGAAGGGGGTGACCACCACGACGAATAATGCCGCCTGCCCTCCGAAGACAAGATCAATGAGGTTATCGCCCTTTTCAAGCTTGAGCGGAGCCGATTCAACTCATTACTACTTGCAGCTGATTTCGGGTGAGTTTCCTAATAACTCGATGGACTTGGCCCTTACTGCACTACTCAGGAAAAGCAAAGTAGACCCTCAACAGATACCTATTTTAACTCCCGTTACTATCCCGGATGTCAATCAAGACGCAGGCGCTCATGTTGGCGCCAGGTAGGTACATTATATCGTGGCTGTCCCATTCTAACAAAATCCCAGCTCCACCGACAGAGTCGAACGGACTCAGCGCCTCAATGTAGTTCAAGTGAGTTGGCACTTGCTGAAAACTCATCTCTTCGTAACATCATCTGTGTAGGACACTGGTGACCGGTCTAGCGGCCACTCGCGACCAAGGCTCGAGATCGATGTTCTATTTATTGGCCATACTGGTGCCGGGAAGAGCTCTCTTATCAACATGGTCAGGGGCATTCCAGACCATTCGGAAGCAGCTGCCAAAGTGTCGCACGATGCTCGTCCGTGCACCGCGCATACTGACGCCTACTCATCTTCGTTAGAAGCTGGCGTGCGTTGTCGTCTTTGGGACACGCCGGGCCTTGACCACCTGGCAGCCAGTCATTACGTGGCCAGGCTAGTTGACCGGATCCGGCGCCAGCCCACATCCCAGCAAGCAAGACCAACAGAAGTCACTCGGGATCGAAACACAACCCCCAAACCAATCATCCTTGTGTGGTGTATCGACGTTATGATGTCTGATATCCTCGTTAGCTGGCACCAGTTCCGCACCGTTTATGTGGAGCATTGCGAAAGAAAGCCAATACCGGCGATAGTGTTAACTCGAATGCCTACAGTCGCAAATGCCAGGTGGGAAGGATGGTGTAAATATCAGCTCCAGCAGCTGGGGCTGTGCGTGGGACCCTTGAATATTCCCCTACTCCGGGTCAGGATACATCGCGGTAGATCTTCGCCTGAGTACATGGAAGATTCCAAGGCTCTCAGACACTTCATCTCCCAGCTTGCTAGAGGTCAGTTTTGTGGAACTTGTTTGAGAACTTGACCGATCTTCAACAATTGTACCGTACAGACTCTATCACTGTCCCAGACATCCATCAAGTCACCGTGCCAAGGGCACAAGGTAGCAGCAGACAACATCCGGGCAGTGGGTAAATAAGTATGAGTACATTCGTTTCTCTCAGGCTAACTTGGGTTAGACCCGTTCAGCGACGCGGGAACCCGATAATGGCCCAACGTGGAGTGAGTTTTCATTTGACGAAGATTCATCTCCTGTATCTAATTTTTCCTTCTTCCCTTAGCGAGGTGCGCGCGCTGGCACGTCGCCAAGCGTTGCGTCTAGACCCGCAATGAGCCCTCAGGGCTATCCGTCGGATCTCGTTGCAGTGGAGACGGTGAGTCATACGCGTCTTCTTCCTTCCGTGCGCCAAGTCCGATGATTTTCTTCCCCTTGTCATCAGATGTTTGCTCAGCTGTCACTCTCGTCCCCGCCCCCACCTGTCGCACTGGACACGGTAAGCCATACGCGCCTTCTTCCTCCCGTGCGCCAAGTCCGACGATTTTTTCCCCTTGTCGTCAAATGCTTGCTCAGTTGTCACTCTCGCCCACACCTACCACACTCTGGCCTCCATCTGGCACTACATCCACCCGGGGTCGCGGGCGCCAACGTCTTGCTCGCTCACCATGCATCTGACTGTCGGATATGTGTGGTGACATGCCACCGTCGCAGCTCATGCTCTACTTGGCAAGACTCGACATGATCAAAACAATTTTTTTCTAAAATTCCAGCGTACCAGGTCGGTCAAATCGGGGGAGACAGGAGGACTCCAAGTCCGGAGGGGGAGGGGGCGACCAGGACCAATCAGAATGTGCTTCGTGCTTTCTGCCACGCATCATGCAGCCCTTGCGCGATACTCTCCCTAGTCACATCCTCTTTGCATGGTATGGTTTTCAAGTGCTCACTAGGTCATCTTCTGGGGGTAAACTCCGAGCCAGGACCCTCCAAGAGCATTGCTTTCAAAGGGGTTGGTTCAGGAACTGGACTGTCATTGGGGTGGTTATCAAGCTTCGGGTCTTTGGAGTTGCTAAGCGATAACGTCATATGCCGTCTTCCAGATTAGCGCTAGTTGTACAAACTGGCAACTTGAAGAAACAATCGATCTGATAACAGGCCTACTTGCGTGATACGATTGGATTAGCAAGCAAGGCGATCGTCGAAAGAGCATGGGGATAGATACAAAGCGCAGACCAAACGAAAATGAACTTCCAGTTTTTATTAGCTGGAGATCAACTTTAAAAGTGCCGATTCGAAGTGTTTCTCACCCCCTTTTTGTCTTGCCGGCCAGGGTTGCGACATTTGCAATCAACATGCCAGCGGATGACTATCATCGTAAAGACAGTGCATTAGACAGTTAAATGTGTAGGCTACACGTCTTGACAGGATGAATAATATACACATGATGATAGCAAAGATGGTAACGATGAAAGCGAATAAACAGATAGACATAGACTATGACGATACCTCCAAAGATGGTAGCTCTGGGCTGGAATGAGTATGCATACGCTTATCTGCGTCTGAGTCTGTCGGCAAGTGATCCCCCTGCGGAGTCTCCCCGTCGCTCGTACGGACGTTGGAATGTGAAAGACGGCGTATGGACGCGTCCGTGGACGACCCTGCGTCTGCCGACGGGTGATCTCCAGACCGCGGAATATCACCGCCGCTCATACAGACATTGGAATGCGAGTCACGGCGTACGGACGTCTCCGTGGACGACCCTACGTCTGCTGGTGGGTGACCTCTTGAATCCGGAATATCGCTGTCGCTCGTACAGACGTCGGAATGTGAGGGACGGCGTGCGGACGTCTCCGTGAACGACTCCACGTCTGCCGGCAGGTGCTGGTGATCTCCAGACTGTGGAGTACCACTGTCACCTGTACAGATATTGGAATGCGAGAGACGGCGTATGGATGCCTCTGTAAACGATCCCGGATTTGATGGCTGCGAACTACATCGGTCCCCGAGTCCACGAGAGAGTGAAGGGTCGCTCCAACATTTCCGCGAACAGTCACTCGGGGAGGCAGTCGAAGATGGTAGCTGACCTGTCTTGATCATCGGCATCGAAAGTGAACTGTCCAGCGTCTTCGATGTAGGGGTGCGCCCATCAGACGACCCATTCTGGGTATCCAACGACAGCGTGCTCTCGCCCATCTCAATTTGCGACGTGAGTTGCAACGTCCCTCTCCAAGCGTTTCCCTCCCCTTGCTCGCCTTCGTCTCGCGGTAATTTTTCGTGGTTCACGATGATTCTACCGATCTAACCCGATGTTTAGTTGAGGTGTTCGTTTGGGGACGCGTCAACGCAGATGGAAAACTTACGGATATCCAGAGGACACAGACCAACCAGCTGTCCGTGTAAACAGTCAGATACGCCAAAAGCACGCTCGAACGTTCCACTCACTAATACGTAATATTGCCGCTCATGGTTGGTTTGATCACGTTGAGGGAACAGAGCGTCAAAAACAGCATCATTACTGAACGACCGATACCAGCGTCATTCCAACAACCACGACAGCACTAGTCCAGCGCAAACAAATGCTGCTTACTTGATATTGCACTCAACGATAATGCTGAATCGCGGAAGACAGTGCGTCCAAGCCCTTGTCGCGTCCACTTCACCGGTAACCGGAAATATCTCGAGAAGGTCATGAAGAAAATCACGAGATTTGTCGTCATTGTCGTCGCACTACACCCTCGGAGATGAGTACAAAGCACATGTAGGACAGGGGAAGACCTTACCTGAAAAAGACATTTCCGGGGTTGCTCGTCACCACCAAACACGTTACCGTGTGCACGTTCGAGGGGTTCGATATACGCGCGCTGACTCCCATGGAAGCGATCTGGCCGAGAATGAACACGATCAACATAATCAAGATAGGGCGATTGCGGAGGAAGAGGGCATAAACTAGACTCGAGGATGAGCAGGCTTCGGAAAGAAGTTATCGGTGGAGAACATACGGCGATGTATGAGCAAGCCTTCTGCAGTGAGGAGGAGGAGCTGGACGACGATCACTTGGTATGTGAACCAGAAGCGACAACCAGTGGGAGAGTTATCTATACCACGATACATCCGGACCGCGAAGTAGAGGTTATATCTATCAAGATGCAAGGCATGCATGTTAGGACGCACGCTCCACGGAGAACGGGATGGCACGTACATTTGACTGGCTATACCGACATACCTCGTGAACATATAAATCCTGGGAGTCCAGGACGTACGGAGCCGCCTGGAGCGCTGAAGTGTTGATCCACGCACACATTCCATGGCAACACGACTTACGGCCAGACATACTTGACTTCGTCACGAAGGAACCATAGAAATTCGGCGATCATAATTGCGAACGCTAACGCTTTGTCAATGGGTGAGAAATAGAGCAGAGCCGACAACTCGAGACGGATACGGATACTTACAAGCAGAAACCGCGACTTTCAGTTCTACGCCCTTGTGAGGGTGTTGAGCGATGAGCATTTCAGTGAATGAACGACAAGTCAGAAAAATGAAAGAAAAATAAAGGTAATTTAAGATCGGTCGAGGAGGGTCTGTACACCTGCGAGACCCTCGAGCGAGATGACAATGGGGGAGTCGAGCGCGTCAGGGTGCATTTCGACTCGGTATTTAGGGTGTCGGTGGCAGTTGTTGAATACCCCCAAAAAGTCAATTCCGAGAGATGTGTTTACCCCATTTGGATAGCCATTTTGTCATTGGGTCCAGATTTCCAATTCATATTTGTCTTTGGGCGCTTATAAATATAAATATAATTAGTCTCGCGAGCCATCCCTGATCTCACCCTGCTCGGAACCTGGACTTCATTACTACCTCTGACATTTATTCCCCGGTAAGCCTTTGCTAATAAATACATGGAGTTGGCCCAAGAAAACCTTATCAAGATTGCCAAGGTCTCACGGGAATTCGGCAAGGCGCTCACAGACACACCTGGGGGTGGGCCCGACATTTCTCGTGTACAGTTTTGGCTCGACAAGATCATTGTATGATCACTGGAACCGGCGATTCCACTCTTGATGAGCAACTCCACGGTTGGATCTCTGCCAATGGGCCAGTCATATGCTTGATGGCATTGAACGAAATGAAGCGAACAATCATCACCGATCGCGCAGAGAAACCATTTCTTGGCTCAGAGACCAAGCCTGGGTCTGTGGGGTACAACACTCAATGATATCACGTTTCCTTCTTCTCTAGTATCTCGCGTCGGCAGCACAGTTTAACCGACCCCCTCTTATCGTCATCGATGCCTTGGATGAGTGCAAAGACGTTGATCGTCATCAAATATAGATTTGGGAAGCTCCCTTGTATCTCCGTGGACAAAATGGTGGAAGAAGTATCGACAGACATCGAGTTGCACGTCGACAGAGAGATAGACTCAGACCCGCGGTTAGGATTCCTCGATGCTGAGTTAAAGAAGCGGGTCCATTATACATTGTGTCAGAAAGCGGACGGAATGTTTGTTGGTTCTCAAACTCAATTGATCGTTTGATAGGTTTCGGTGGGTTCAGTGTCAACTTGACACTCTCAAGGGATGCTTTAACCTCCAAGAGTTCCTAGAAGCACTGGATAACCTTCCATTGGGCCTCGATGCGACATACGATGGAATTTTACGTGGGATTGATCAATGGCTGTCGGAGGGGAAGGTTGCCCAACGTGTCCTATCATGGCTCGTGACCACCTTACGTCCCCTTATATTGATGGAAGTCTTTGAGGCACTCTCCATTGACCTTCAGAAACGAACTTTGGACCTAAGGAACGTTCCCATTCATAAATTTGCATTATTGGATGCGTTGGGTAGCCTTGTGGTGCACGACGAAGAAACTGTTATCATCAATCTATCACATTTTAGCGTCAAGGTGAGCACGGTATCGACCCTGTCTACACTTGGTACGATTGAATCCACACAAATAGGAGTATCTTATGGATGAGTTTACCCGCAAAAAAATGCCAACATACCATATCAATTTGCTGATGATCAGGAGGCATCGTGGTCCATGTTCTTCCGAGTACATAGAGGATTCCAAGGCTCTAAGAGGTCTCATCTCCCAGCTTGCTAGTAGGGAATTTCCTTGGCATGATTTTTGATCTACACCCCCCTCGAAGTCGTCCTTGGACTTGGTGCACGATAATATGACATATGTATCACCAGGTGTACAGACAAACATCTTACGAGATACGATATTACGAAGATTAAGGAAGACGACAGAGAGTAAGGAGACGTGCAGAATCAACGAAAACCAAAGCAAAATAGACGGTTTTAGATTGTGGGGTGCTCCGAGCGCAAAGGCCCAGAGATATTAGCCCCCGTCTCCGTTCTCCTGAGTTTGCACCTGTAGCTCCTGCTGGAGCCTCTCCATCTCAGCACGGAGCTGGACTAGTGCTTCCTCTTTCTGCGCTAGGTGTGTCCGTGCGACATCTAGCGCCGCCTGCATCCTTTCAATGTCTTGTGGGCCGGGGCTGCGGCGCGTGACGCGGGGAGGGGTAGTCTGTGCTTCGAGTGCGGGCGAGAACGCGCGTCTTGGGGAAAACGGGAACGAAACGAGATCTGCTTCTGCGTCCAAGCTCTGAGATGAATGTGCAGAGAGTGGATCGAGAATGACGGTAGGCATGAGGGGTGATGCCAGTTCCATGCTCTCCTCGGTTGCAATATCGGCTTCGAGCGGCTGTGGACTGAAGATGTGGTGCAAATCCTACGCGGGTACACGTACCCAGTGTCAAACAACTGTGCTGGGTGGGTATATGTTATGAAGGAGACCTACCTGGGTAGGATGCAGAACGGATGAGCTAGACGAGGAAGCACGGAGCTGTGCCATTTCGCGCAACAGAACTTTTTCTCGGGCGCGTGCAAATGAACGGGCGTGCTGAAGCTGCTCTCGAAGATCGTCGACCTCGGCTTGGAGTCTTTTGCCTTGTCATGAGAAATGGCCACTCATATTTGGGACGGACATCTCACTGGACACATTCCCCTTCGACCCGTAGGACGTCTTGAAAGGTATCCATGTTTATCCCATCCGTAGCCTTTGCAATTTTTAACATTCCCGGACAAGAAAAGGAGAGAGTAGACGCACCCTTCGTTGCCTTGCGGCCGCTTCGATCAACGTCGTCCGCTCTGCCACGAAAGCGTCCATTTGAGTAGTCATCGTACGTATTTGGTTGTCCAGTTGGGCTACTGAAAGCATTGTTGAAGGCGGTGCCAGGACTGGTGTGGCTTTTCCAGCATCCAATGGGCGCGACAGAGCGCATGGATCGACAGAAGCACTTCTTGTTCGAAGACTGGGTGTTGGAATAGCAATAGCTTGGTGACCACTTCGCAGTGCTGATGGCTCAGGTTCCTTGCGAGAGCCGCTGGGAGCTGAGGTCGCTATCCTGGCTCGCTCCAGCTGTTCAAGTCAGATTGAGTCAAATGACCCGATCGCATGGTAGGACACTTGCCCTTTCCGCAATATGACGAATCTCGATTTCCAGAGCTCTGTTTCGTGCGCTGTTGCTCTCCAGGAAGCGAAGACACTCCTCGTCTGATATTGGTTTCGGCTTAGGAAGCTTCTTCCCCTGGTTGGGCTTCTCGAAAGCGTGAGTCGAGACATTCTGAAGTTCTCCTGGGTGAAGTTCATGATCATGATCACTGGGGGAGGTAACACATTTTTCTAGCTCAGCCTCGCGTACTGCGATCTTGGCTTCAAGTTCTTCGATGCGGAGATTGGCCACTTCTACAGTTTTGCTGTGGCATTGTCGCTCGCATTCAAGTTCCGTCCTTAATCTAGCGATTATGGAGGTGGCGAATGCTAACAAGTCATTGTTATGGTCGTCTTGCTTGCCTTCAACATCCGTTGCGCCTACGGCAACCTGCTCTGGGGACTCAACAATGAGATTGCCTCGCTGGAAGGTGTTGGATGGGTTTGGAGAGTTAAAAAGACGACACACCTGCATGTTTAGAGATGTGCATCCGGCTACATGGCCACGAGCTCCATTCATTCGATACTTGGACTGATAAACCGAATAGAGAAGATGCCACAAAATTAAATGTTTGGGAGTAACTTGGGGAAAAAAAGGAGATTTCCAACATACCTTTCTCAATCAGATCTTCGACGACATCCTTCAACTCGTCCTTCTCTACCTCCAGATCCTTTGCCATGTTGCGCCAACGATTCACTTCTTGCACAAGCTTCAATTTTGCCTGTTCTTCCGCCGAAATTTCCAGCGCATGTTGAGTGCGCAAGGAATCCAACACGTCGATGGTTTTCAACAAACGGATGTGGGCAGTTGACGCACGCGCACTATATGCCTCCAAACGCGTCTCGAGGGTTGCTATCTAGACGACAAAAAAATAGACGTAGGCAAGACGTAATGAACGAACAGTGTCAAATGTCGTAGCGGGCATACGTACTCTGTCGTCCTTTTCCCGAAGTAACACTTTCACGTCGTCTTGAGGCAGTTTTTGGTCACGCGCGCGGCTTGGTCCCATACTGTATCACTCGTGATTCTACTGTTGTGATTGATGTAGGGGCATGCGGGACGCTGGCTTTAGCGCTGGCGGTGGTCTTCAACATATGTACATAGAAGGAAATATGGGCGAGATGGCTTGAATGCACGCTCTGGTGGGATGAATGTCAGAGAGCCGTCGCCTGCGATAACCACAGTAGCCGACGCCAGGAGATACGTGGAATGGGAAACCCCGTTTCTGAACCCTCTGACAACGATTCACGACGGCGTTCGCAGGGCATTGATCATTCTTAACCAGCCTTTCTCGTTGCCTCTGCTCGAGACACTATGGAAAACTTGTTCGTGGAGATGTTGTGCCGACGGTGGCGCCAACCGCCTGTACGACCTCCTGGGAGAAGCAGGGGATGGAGAACTGCTACGAAATTTGTGAGGACGCTTCAACGAGGCTCATCTATATGTTTCTGACGAGTCTGTACACAGGTACACGCCTGATCTGATCAAGGGTGATTTGGACTCTCTGCGCAAGGACGTTCAAGAGTACTACTCCACGAAAGTCCGTTCTTTGAGGTTTTGCGACCGAGCGGGAAATTTTATCACTGCGTAGGATGTGCCAGTCCTGCAAGACTTGGACCAAGATACCACAGATCTCATGAAGTGTATCAAATCGCTTGAAGAAAACGAACGCAAGGAAGGGCACGAGGTTAGATTGATCCATTGATAAAATACAATGACAGATCAAGTCTTCCGATCAGTATGAAACCCTCATTCTTGGAGGATTCTCTGGCAGACTCGACCAAACTATACATCTCCTCTCATACATCCACAAGATCCGAAAGATGAGGTCAAAAGTCTACGTCATCACGGATGACAATATTGGCTGGGTTCTTGATGGGGTAAGGGTGAACGCCAAACCATGGAACTGTGATTTTGAACTGTGCCAAGGGACATCACCGGATATCCATCGACCACGACGTTTTGGGCCCCACCTGTGGTCTCTTACCTGTCGGTGTAGATTCCACTGTGCTGTCCACATCCGGGCTCCGATGGAACTTGAGTAAATAAAATTCTATACATTGTGTGCTTTGCTGATGACTTGTTTGAAGGTGGGACGGAATCATCATTCGACGGCCTTTTGTCCACCTCCAATCACCTGGTTTCTACAGAGCCATTCGTGACGATCGAGACCTCTCGCCCGATCTGGTGGTGTGCGGAGCTGCGTAGAAAGATGTAAAGTATTATTTCGTATCGTCTCTAAGTTTTGATTGTTGTCATTCTGATCGGGTTTTAATGGTCACAGACAGAGCGGCGTTGTCTCTATCTCTGGACCTAAGACTCCATTATCAGCACACCACGATCATCGATCATCGACCAGGTTTCAAAATTCCATACCAACCAAGTCAAAGCAATTCACGAACATTACGCGTCAAAGCGGTTTGGTGTTTTGGGATTTGAATAATGGAGACGATGACTCCGCACCACAGTGTTTGGTGGAACATGTGTGGACCTCGCCACCCCTGGGTATTTAAATATTTAAGCCCGGACCAACACCCGACACCCCCCGCCACGTTCTTGCTTCCTTCCTTTCGTCTCTTACCTGGCCGCCGTTGATGGCAACCACTTGTCTTACTCTCGCTGTTGTTTTTGTCATTCACTATAATTTCTCTGCCAGTGGATGCCACTCCCCGATATTGGTGTTCAACACGTATGCTCGGTCTCTCGAATCCTCTAGGCGAGATGGAACGCGAGATGCCCGAATATACCGATCGTCGTGACTACATTATTTGTGTTCTCGCAACCCACGATTTGCGACGATTACGCCTGGTGATGACTTTGGTTCCTCATCAAGCTGGGTACATTATCAGCAGACCAGCAGTGTGGCCGCGAGCTGCCACGTCCTGACGGTTGACGTTTGTAATTATCACCGTCGTTGACCACGATCAGTGCGATGAAGATTATTGCGACGACAACCGTCGTGTGATGCTGGTCGTCAGCAATGGCCCTTCGAGACGACAACTGCCTATCAACTAACCCATACATTGCCTTCTGATTTCTCACAGGTGACTCGGCAAAGAAGACTCGACTGTCGTCTCGTAGACTCGGGCGCGCAACGAAAGCGAGAGAAGTAGGTTTTTCTGTCTTTTCCTGATCACCTTTTGTTGATCGTCTGTCGTAGACAATCAGAGTACGACGTGAAATGAGGGGGATTACTTCTTGCCAACTTAAAAGTGCGTCGATGTCGGGGATAAGGTGCGTCCAGCAGTAGGGCATGCCTTTGATTTCAAAGGGGTCACCTGCTGTTGGACCCTCCTTGTTTTTGAGTGGTCTCCTTGGGTTCCCTCCCTTTTGGCGGCAGTAACAACATCAAACTACTGGACGCGAGGCGTGACGTCATCGTGCTCACATCAGGCAGATATGCTCGTGGCTCACCCAAGATTGCATCGCACTCAGGGCTCGAGCTCTCGAGTCCAGACACCTTCCATTACAACACCAGTAGTTGTACGCTATCACTACCAGGCATAATCACTTCCCCGCCCACCAGCTTCTCCTTCGCCTAGACAAAGAAGAAACAAAAACGCAGTCAGCTGAATCCTATTCAATGCAAAGCCAGAGAGAAACGCGACAACAGGCGGAAAACCAACTCACCTGTGCCAACAAGTCCGCGTCAACCTCTGGGAGTACCTCCCGCACATCACCCGCCCATGGGACAACTTCCCACCTTGTCGGCGGGTTCTCGATACAGAGACAAATATCCGTCGGAATGTGAGCACCATGTTCGGCATTAAAGTCTTCGCGCATTTGGCGTTCCCCTACGCGATGTTGTTACCATTCATCGTGAGGTGCCATTACGAGCGTCCATGCTCACCAGAAAACCTGGCGTCCAATTGCGCCATCATGTTCTCAACAAGCACCTCCGTGGCTTCTCGGTATTGTCGTCGCCTCGCAATCTCGATGAGAAGTTTATGAAACGACGACTGATACTGAACGAATCTGTGATGTAGGTCCTCCACGACTAGCAGTCGCTGTTGGAGCGCTTCCAAAAGATTTTCGCAGTCTGCCTGTCCAACAACACAGAGATGCCATGGATCATCAATCCTCATGGGTGAACCGCTAAAGAGGAACACACACCTCGACATCCTGTTGTTTCTGAAGCATATCCGACATGATATCTCCAAGTTCGTCTAGATCGTCTAGTGTACTACGACTTGCATCTAGTTGTTCTTGTGCAGCAGTCTTGGCAAGCACCAGTTTCTCGCTGCATCGCAGGGTATGAGTGATACGCCTGCCAACAATCGATTGAATGCTCACTGTGCTTCCTGGATGGAATGAACGTCTTCCTCGAGCTCAGCCATGATCGCAGGGAGCTCGTCCGTGTCTCGATGCATCGCTGGAAGATTGGTGTTTGCTATAGTCCCGAACAACGACACGCAAATTCATCGTTTTACGCATACCTTGCATCTCTTCTTCAGAATGGGGTGTTCCTATCTCGCTGTCGTGAAGTGCATTTGCCATTTGGTCGTAATGTGATGCTAGACTCTCCAGATGTCTCGCCATCCCCGTCGTCGTCCTCTCTTGGGCGTCCAGCAAAGACCCGATGGGGGGTGGTGCATTCGAGACAGGTAAGGAATTGCGTATGGAAAGAACCGTGACTGTGAGGGTCTCTGGGTAATCGTACGTGGCTGACACGACGTCCTGTATGCGCATATATCAACACTCCTACCCAAGCCCAGAAGACACGGCCAGGTCGGGGAAAGACGGAAAAGGAACAAGAGGGGAGACAACACACGCACGTCGAGCCTCGTTCGATCGTTCTCCACAGCATCCAACACCTGTTCAATCGCACTCTCATCCACAAAGTCCCTCAATGTCTTCCATGTGGACCGGTCGACATGCTTGGTCGCAAGCTTCTTCTCAAAGACGTTCTCTCGAACAGTCGCAGAAGGGCTCTGGGCGGGGTCGATGATGCCGCCCGCCTTGTCGAGCGAATGTTGGCTCCCGAAAAGAGAAGAGTCACTTGAAGTTTGGTGAAACCCTGGAGGGACGAGCTGTGTGCCAAGGGATTCAAGAACGGTATCAAGCGCAGAGGTACGCTCCGTACGGATAGCGTCCCATTCCTGTCGTGTGTCGATAAGCGCGAAACGCGAGGTGAGACGTCGGTGGACGAAAACGTACGCGGATTTGCTTGTCGAGCCGCGCACGTTTGTACTCGATGCTCTTTGCCACGCTGGCAGCCAGCTGTGTGAGAGTACGGGCATGGCATGAGATGGACAAGAAAAAAGACACTTCTATTCTAAGTGACGTGGCGCACCTTGAGCTGTTCGATGACCGCTTGGCTGATCCACTTTACCTTGGCGTCAAGGGCCAGCACGTCAACAGCACACTGCGCGGACGCGTTTGTGAGAACATTAGCCTTGGAACAAAGCTGTTCCCCGTGTTGGAGGGCCTTTTTTGATTGAAGTACAAGTGAGACAAGATGCGGCTGGTCCACGGGAGAGGACGAAGATGCCATCGTCGTCGTATCTGTCGTTCACTCACTCACTCACATCACTTGCACAGCAAGTTCACGTGACTGTGCTGGGAAAATATCACACTCTACAACAACAATTTCCCCGCATGCGATAAAGTACATGATGTTCTATTACACCCATGGACCATGTCCTTCCCTCCTAAGATTCGAGCTTCCTGACGATATTCTTCGCCTGGACGGCACTCAAAATTCGCGCCCAGCAAACAACCAAGCAGACGTACCTGGTAGTTCGTCTTCTTGCCAGTGTTGTCATTCTTGATAGAATATCTGAGGTCCTGGAAACACACGGCAATCAGATGTTGTCGACGGTCAAGTCCGACTCATCACATACTGCGCCAGATCCAAGTACGTCGACAACCTCACCAACGCTGTGTGAGACGTTGTCGTTCCCACCGCCGACTGGCCTATACTCGACCCTATCTCCTTTCTAAGCTCAGGTTGTCAGTCAACGGTCAACGGATTTCTTAGCGTGTTACCTGGTACTGTGGTTCGGTTATTTCAGCCTGACGCGATGTTCAGCCGTGACACCCTCGAGGACGTTTGAACGAAACTCACCATTGATAGTTTCTCTTCAAAGTCGTGCAAGGAAAAAGTGCGGGTGATGGGAAAGACGTTCCCTATCCACCTGGTTTATATACCCTCTTTGAGTCATGCACGACGTCACCGACTCGAGAGACTGAATGACGTCGACGGCTCCTCACCCAAAAGAGGTAGGATTATATAACCAGTCACGTGGTCCCTGACATCGTGAGAGACGTACCTTGTCATTGCGAGTACATTAAGTAGAGAGGAAAATCACTTTTCTCGACAATGGCCGAGTCGAGCCCTCTTCAATCCAACGACGAGCGCCTGCTCCTCCAGGTTTGTGTTCAAAGCCAACGTTTTATATTAGTCTGACATCGATGACAGGCAGCACTCGAACGCCCGTTTGAGCCCACCGAAGTCCCGCTTAGTTTCTCCACCACCTCATTGTCCCCACCCCCACCCCCACCCCCACCCGTCCCCATCCTCGACCCTCCCTCCGATCCCACACCTTCAGAAGCCCCTCCCGCAGAAGACGACATCTGGCAAACAGCCTACGCTTCCCATGTCTCGGCATGGCGCGCCCAATCCGCCTCTGCCCGTACCAAGGCCGAACTCGAGCGCGCCAAATGGGAAGCCATCCGTGCCAGTGAACAAGCCGAACGTCGAGCTCTCGGTCAATCACCTGAATCATGGGACAGCCTCGGTGATCATATTACCGCCTCGACCGCCGCCGCTACCCATGCCGTCTCACACTCCCTCTCGGCGTCTGTTGCCTCCCTCAGTTCGGCCGAACATGTCGAACACGTCGAGTCTCACGAACAGACAGGGGAGAGTGCGGAGCATGCTGTACAGGGAAAGACTGATGGCTCGCCTACTCAGCCGTGGGAACACCTGTCGTCATCACAAGAATCTTCGTATCCTTCCATGTCCTTCCCAGAAGCCTCCGTACCTCAATCACCCTCTCATCAACAAGCCCTTCTCGCGTCAACTTCTGCATCAGCGCCATCCCGGGCACGTTTACATCCAAAGGCAGACAAGAAACCGACAAACGTCCCCCCCTCCACTCTCCCTTCCATCATGGACAACAGAGTCGCACCACGGACACGACTATCACTCGTATTATCCTCGCTCGCTATCAACCTACTACTTCCATTCATTAACGGCGTCATGCTTGGTTTCGGAGAGATCCTTGCAAAAGATGTTATTGTAGGATGGTTTGGTTGGAAAACGCGGCATGGAAGCACGGCTGCTGGCCTTGGGCTTCGGCGGTGAAGGCATCTCTTACAAACATGCTAGCCGTGTCTGTATATCGTTCATAGTGAGGTGATGTAGAATATGACACACCATGTCTATAGGACTCCACATGATCTAGATCAACACCAGTGCCTACAGTCGCACGTTCAAGTTGTTGGGCATGTCTATGAGAGCTTGTCTAATTCCCAAGTCACCCAATACGTCTTCCGCTGTAACATGATCATCCGTCTGCTGTAGATATACAACAAAACAACCCACTCACCTCCTCCCAAAATGGAATCAAACATTACTCCTCTATGTCTGATTTATGCCATCATCAATACAAGAGGACGAAAAGGAATGCACCTGTTCCACAAATTGACCCATCCCAGTATTGGTGACCCCTCTACCCACCAAAGATCTAGACTGCCTCCTTGGCCGTTTCAAGCGAACATTGGGTCGCATACTTCTTCAACAGAGCAATCGGGCTGCACACCATATCCCACGTCCACGTCAGTACAACCCGCTCGACAAGCTAAGCATCAAGATACGCCACCTCGCGACTTACCCTGCTAGTTTCCGAGCTTGTTCCTTGCACGACTACACGACGAAATTTTCACTCTACCTCTTTCAAGCACAAACGAGACGGAGAGACGCACCATGTTGTTCATCTTCATCTGATGCGTCACGTTTTCAAGCCAGCTCTGGCAGCTCTCGGCGCATACAATCATCGCGGCGACCTTGGACCGAACCACAGCTTGCGAAGAGAGCGGCTTGCCAAACGCCTTGCGCTGCTTGATCCATCTTGGCGCGTGCACGTCCTAGGTTAGATGCCAAAAGAAATCTCACAGAGGCGACCGAGACGTACTTGAATACATTTTCGATAATCAGACGTTGCAGAATAATCGCAGCAGTGCATATCACCCAACGCTCGTGGTTAAAGTTTCTGTAATTGAAACGTGTGTCCTCGAGGATAGGACAAGTGCCACCGTTTTCGGGACCGACGGTGTTCTCGATGGGTACTTTGACGTTGTCCAAGGTGACGAACGCGGTACCTGCCGCGGCAGAATACATCGTTTTGATGGGTTTTGTGTTGACACCTTCACCACGTTCAACCAAGATGACAGTGATCCCGTTCTAGGTATAAATCAGATTGGAACAGCTGAATGAAGCAGGAAACATATACATCTGTTTGGCAAGGCACGGTAAAGCTGTATCGAGCAGGGTTAGACCAAAACCGAGTACTCCACAAAACAAGGGTGCGACTCACTAGTCTGCGAATCTAGAATACCAAGATCGTCAACACAATCATTTAAACATTTTGTACTTGATAATACCACTCACGTGCCGTTAGTGATCCATTTTTTGTCCCATTTTTTGTCCCATTGATGATCCAAAACTTGCCATCAGGCGTCTTGGTTGCACGCGTACGCATGCCGCAACGTCACTCCCTGAAAATGCTTCCGAGACGGCAAAGCACAGAAGTTTCTTGCCTGAAAGAACCTCCGGAATGATTCTGGCTTTGAGCTCAAGGGATCCAAAGTGGATAACTGGTGGAAGACCGATGAGTATACCGCTGAACAGACCTGCACGTGAAGGGGATGGTTGGAAAGTATGCGGACGGGCAACTAGGTCCACGACGTACTATCACCATAGCCACGCTGTCCCTGCCGAGCCAACTCTTGATGAACGACCAACTGTCCAGGGTATCAGAACTTGGAAGCTTGGAAAAATGCGGGATAACCATACATCATGAAAACTATCGAACTCTCCGAGTGAAACCACGCCATTCATGAGCCTACGGCCTGTTAAATGTGGTCAAGAACCCAGTCTCATGGTGTTCACGGTGAGATCGACGACAAACGACATGACTGTGCATATACGAACGCCATCGCATGCGAGACTTGTGAGCTCACGCGCTCGCCGCTCTTCTCGTGGGCCTAGCACGCTGATGAGGCTTTGTAAACATGCAACATGATACGAGAACATTACCCATGCCTCGGGTGTAACCACCTCGTCCACAAAGTTGCGCATCGCTACTTGAAGCCTCCCATGACTCTACACGTTCAGCCAAAGGAACCGCATATACTTCCACTTTAAGACAAGCTACATCCACACCACCCATAATCACGCACCTCCTTGTAATAGGGACTGTGAGATCCGTCACTCAACTCGGTCGGTTCAGCGTAAGGAACCCGACTCAGTTGTCCAATCTCTCCAGATGTCATCATGCTCCTCTCTCCCTCGATCGTACCGATGTGTAGTCTTTTATATGCGGGCCGGTTCAAACCTCGTGGCGGTGAAGGCTGTAAAAAATCTCGGTAACATCTTGGCCAGCTATATGCGCACGAAATTCAATGAATGAGTGATATCATGCATATACAACGCAAAGATCCGTGTGACGGACGCACGTATGTCGTCTCCGAGGAGAACCGCGGTACCTCCTGGATGAAGGTCTTTGAACCGCGATACATCGTAGACGTTGCTATCGATGATGAGCCGATGTTTCAATCCATCCCATGCTTTCAATTCTTTACTCGACCGCTAGTCAAATGCACGACTCACCAGGCAGTCTGGCGTGTTATGCCATGCGCGCGTCCCGGTCCGCCAACGAACGAGCAAAGGACGGTTCGCGTAAGTCGACACATGCAACCACTGCGTCACCCGTCGTACGCATCTTGGCCACATCTTCCCGAGTGAACGTTTGTAGCGTCTTCGTAGCCATCGTCGTCGTCAAATCCAATGGGCGAGCTGTGCTATTCCATGTGATCATTTTGATGTTAAATACCGACGCCAAGACGACGGTTAGGCGCTCATTGGCATATCCGATATCGCTCGCCGAGCACTGCAGAGTCACTGCAGATGGTTCGAATGTTCAAAGCCCGAATGTTGCTAATCTCGATTCTCGGAGGCGTTAGCGAGGTAGTGCAGTATGGGCTGGCGGCGCTCGTGCCGTGCAGTTGGTTTGATCGGCGACGCATATCGTAGTGGGTAGAGGGCAAGAAATCCCGGTCTGCGATTCGTCCAGACGTTGCAGACTGGCTCATCGTTGATAAATTTGGAGTCCCGGGGTAACGTAACTAGACATTACGGTCAGAATTGTTCTCGCAAATCTACGAGCCAGCTGGGCGACTTTGTGTGTAAGATTCAATTGTGGATGGAATTGAGTAGCAATTGAGATGGAAGGAGGGTGTAAGTGTACCAAACAACACTCATCCAGTGGGTGCAGTATCCACAGTCCTGCGTCCTCCTCCCTTCTTTCGCCCTAACTTTTTGGTGTCCCCCGTAGTCCCTCCAGGCAGTGGGACATACATCACATCCCCAGCCCGCGCGTTCATCCAGGGCCGTCCCGGATCCAGTGCCTCCGTCACACAACTCACCTCCCTTGGTGGCCCCAGCACCCGTCCTTCCTCTTCCCTAGCCTCTCCCCTCGACGCCGGACGAGACTGTGTCACCATCGGCGTGCTATACGACGAAACCGTCACTTTTTTTGTTCCCGAGCTTAGCGATAGCACCGTCCGCGTGGCGGTTGGAGGCGGTGGTGTGTGCGACGTTCTCGCCACTTGCGATCCAGGTAACATCGGAAAAGCCCCCTCGGCTGCTCGCGCCTCCTCGACTGCCTTCTGCCGCTCCGCTTCCTCCCTCGCCACTTGCGCCGCCAACTCCCCTTCCAATCTCTTCACAAAGGCCTCCCTATCTTGCTCGCCCAACAACGGTGAGGTACAGTGTGGACATGCGTAGTGTGGCGGGTTAAGTGTACATAGAATCAGTCCGCATTGTCGACATATCGGGACGTAACTCGAAAGGACGTGTTTTCGAGCTGTTAGGCGGATGGATCCAGAGGTTAGTCCAAGAAGAATAGTCGAGGTCGATGAGCATGCGGATGGACCAACTTGAATAAGGCGGGTGACTCACCTTGGCAGAAACACCCCCCTTTGGGATCTTTGATACGACCATTCGACCTTTGGGCGCCATCGAGTCGCGCTTCGAGTACACAAATGGCTTTGCTCTTGGGTGGCTCCGGGGTGGCAGCCTTCCCTTTTCCTTTTCCCTTGTTTTGCTGCTGCTGGAGTGGACGTGGACGGAGACGGTCTGAAACAAGCGAACCTGAGCTCGACCAGCCTGAGGGAGTTGACATATCAATTTCAAACTTCAAAGGCATGATCGATAACTCTTAAACGGCCCGGCCGTTTCCCATTTTTGTACAGTAGTACTCCGAAAAACTACCGGAAATGGAATAAAAATAAAAACCCAATACTGCGTGGTTTCTATGTAATCTTTCCCTGTAAAGCTTCGTCATTGCCCTCAACAATCATCGGGAACTGATAGATTTGCGAACTGTAGCATCTGACATGTAATCCCGGTGAGCACGACAAGATCTACGAATATTACCACCTACGATCGCCGCCGTGACAGAACGAGATCCTTCTCCAACACAGTCGTGATGTAGATGACGGCCCCTGGTTCTGCGACCAGTAGCAACCTGCAAGCACCGCAGTTAATACCGTTTTCCTAGACAGCGCATGACCTACAAGTTCTAATCAGGCAGCAACGAGGTTGTAATAATCAGATTGTCGACGCGCCGTCCGATTTCCAGCTTTCTTGCGCCTAGCCTCGTGACTGCCTCTTCCTTTTTACTCTCTGTGCTGGAGAAGGTTTCGCATCCCATCTTGGAAGCGGGCTGGATAGCTAGGTATCCAAGCCCACCGGTCCCCACAACGCCAACGCGATCGGCCAATTGGACGTACGTGTGCAACCAGTCGAATACGGTAGATCAAGCACACATGAGCGGAGCTGCCGCCACGGAGGAGATCGATTCGGGGATGTGGGAGGAAAGGTAGCCTGCGAGTACGAGGGTAAGCCTAAGCATTTCAACCGGAGAAAGTACTCACACTTTGAACGTGTCTACCTCGGCGCCAACTTTGAACGATCACTACGCCTTCATGACCAAGGACCCTTTCGGCAGACTTGAGGTGCTCGTCGGTGCCCTACAATCCCGCTTGGGTGATCTCGAGGAGCACTTCATCTGTCCTTTAGACTTGACGATCAATCCATATTGATGGCTTTTGTAGACACAAATGCCACAGTACTTTGCTTTTTGGACATGTCTTGCCCATGAGTGTCATAAGTGATACGAGACAGTCTGACACAGCCATCTGCACTTGCTCCACAGGTGTCTATAGTCCATCCACCAGCCTGTCCACAATACCTAGTAAACGCGTATCGGGAGCGGCGAGATGTTGTCCCACATAGCTACCTCCTTCTGATCGCTCGTCTTGGTGGCTGGACTCGGCCAGTGAGGTGGGTCTCGAATGCGGACAAAAGTTGTGCATCTACAATGCCCTGTGCCCTGTGATTGTGTGTCAGTGCTGTTCCAGTGGCAAAGGCCGGTACCGTTCAAGGTTTCCGCCAGCACCTTCCCACGATTATGGGTCACAGGGTGCTAGCCGTTCAAGGTTTGCGCCAGCACCTGGGCACAGCCGGTTGTTCCCGAGTCTTGAACACGCATCCCGACTCTCGGTAAAAGTGTGGCACCAACGGAGCCGAATGCGGCGAGATCTGTCGATTGTTTTCATTGAGGTGGTCGGCATTGTGCAATAGTGAATAGTGATACTGATCGAGGTAATACTGATCATCGATCAGGGTCCACGGACACCTTGCACCAGCACTGTTCCAATAGGATTTCAGATGCTGCGCCATCCCAGGGATCGTTGGAACGGGCCGTATCGACAACGTTAATCACCGAACTTTGCCCAGACACACTGTCACCCTACTCTTGCACAGCCAGTCCTAGCTCGCTAAAATCCATGAGTCGCAGCTCACGGCTGGACTACAACTCAAAGTATTGCTACGAAAGCATGACACCCTCGTGCCTCTGCGCTGAAGGAGTTGCCTTTGCTATTCACACAGTTTGAAGTTCAGCCAGTCTCGAGGACGACGAAATCTATTCTTCCTTAATCACCGAAGTATAGCCCTGCCTCGCGGCCACAGCAAGGTAATCACGCCCAATTTTGCCGGGCATGGAAGCTGATGCAGTACAAAGGGATCTGTGATACGGTGCAAGGGCTTGAGATGCGACCAGCAGACCCTGGACAACTTGGATTGGTTTCGACAACAGACGTTCACCTCGTGTTCTCACACCGGGTGAGCGTGCGCTGAACTTGCGTGGACTACTCATAGAGCTCATGAAGTTATTTGCCACCATGTCGGGGCCTTGTCGAGCGCCATTGCGTAAGTGGGTGACTGTCCTGGGATGTCGACGCGCGTTCATACTATGATTCACAGAAAGGTCCAGGCCCCGAATCACAGGTGAAAATTGATAGCAATTACAAAATCCCACTGCACGCTACCCAGAATTTCTACGCGTGTGCAGGATGCTATGGCATCCGCAGAGACTTTATCCGAGGAAATGGGAAGGGCAGCCTTCCCGATTCGGCTTGAGCACGTCGTGCCATGGGAGTAACGAAAGCTCAAATTCCGTCTATTTCAGCTTATCTGGCGCCTACAGTGGAAAGAAGTCCCTCCTCGTGGTGGTGAACGCCCATTTTATCGGTCCAACCGTTTTACAACCCTACAACCCCCTTCTTTGTAGAATGGAACTCTCGTGGATATAACTAACGAAAGCTCAAATTCCGTCTATTTCAGCTTCTCTGGCGCCTACAGTGGAAAGAAGTCCCTCCTCATGGTGGTGAACGCCCATTTAATCGGCCCACCTGTTCTACAACCCCCTTCTTTGTAGAAATGAACTCTCGTGGATATGACTATATAAACGCTGCAGTTTGCCAACTGACGATGGTCCGCACACCACCATGGAGCCTCGAACCCTGCATACCTTGGAGTTCACCGTGGCAATTATTGGCCAAACCCTTCTTCTCGCTGCTGGATGGGGTTTCCTCGCCACAGTTTTTGTCCAAAATCCGCTCACCGCCCCTGATCGTCTTGCTGACTTCATATATTCGAAGCCGACAGTGACAACATGGATAGTCACTCTGGTAGCTACCGTCGCGTCGGTAGCGACCGCAACGTACGGTCTTATCAAGGTTTCGCAGGGAGTATCCTTCTCAATAGTTTGCGTCACCCAGCTTCCTATCGATTGCTTTCAAGGAAGCATTGCGGCATCGTATGCATAAATCAATTTCGTTGATCCACCTTAGTGGCGGGATAGCCTTGACCCGCATGTCATTCGTCATCAATTTTCGCCATCTCATCCCGACATTGGTGACCTTGGCGGTATTCGGGTTGACAAAGTTGTTGGTGTCGAGGTATAGACGCTCAGTTCTTCGCAGATGAAATGATTTCATGTAATCACTCAGCTGGACTGCACTGCTGACACCGACTCCGGTCGCTTTGTCCGTTGACGCATCTGGGTGGGAACTTGATCTCATCAGCACCTGGTTCGAGTCGGCGCTTCAGCAGGAACTTGCCAAGAGTGGCGTTGCCCTAGGTAATGTTGAATCTGTAACCGAGATATGATGCATGACCATTCACTCGGAGAGACTAGTTCGCGGTAACTCGACTGAGATATTTAATCTTGATGGTGTATTGAGCGGTATTGCTGCCGCGCAATACAGTTTTGGCCATCCAGGAATTTTCAATTTCAATGGTGCCCAGTACAACATATCTACAGGTATGTACATCTAGAACTAAACTCTTCGACTGTTGATATGTACCATGATATAGGTGGTGTGCTTCCTGCAGCGCCAGGGTACAATGGTACAGCCGAGCTCGTGTTGAACAACCATACCGGTCTTGCGTTTGCTGGTGGTCAAGTTCCAACGCACCTTCATGTGGACTTCTCCAAGGGACATACAACACAAGGACAATCTCAAAACTTTACGTTACAGCAACAAGGTCTAACTGCAAATGTGACGTGTCGCCGGTCCAATAGTACAGCAGACAGTCTGAATTTTCGGTCATCATTCAACCCGATACCTATTCCCCTTGCTAATGGATCAATTGATTACTGGCTGTGGGTATGGAACATCACGGGTGACTGCAGCGAAGGTGAGTCCACTGTTCAATGGGAATGATCGTAAAATACAAATAACATACGAAACGCAAGGTCAACCATCTGTCCAGCATTACGTGACCCAATCCAACTCCTCTACTGTACCACAGACTTCTTCGAGTGGATTCTTGCCTTTCGTCGTATGCCCCTATCCTCTTCAACAAACTGGACTCTCTTGGGAACATTTCAGTGAGTTTGGGACCCTACTTCGTGTATCTACCCGCGATGTAATCAGTGTCCTTGCTTTAGCTGTGGTTATGAATGCAAGTTGGAGATACGGTTTTCTCCCATTAACAGTTTGCGAGATAAACCCACTCGTCACGACTTCTCGCGTGAGCTACTCGAATGGTGTTATAAACACGACTGTCATCGGTTCAAAATCACTCGATAGTAGCAACTCGAACCTGACACAACTCCTGGCGGGCATCGTTAATCACCAGTCAGTGACTACGCAAGGTCTTACCACAAACGCTATCGGCGACGCCCTGTACGCTATTTATGTTTCCGCCTCCGGGAAGAACTCAATCAGCGCCGAGGAGTTGATTGATCTCCTGTTAAGGGAACTGGTAAGCTTTCCCCATCTCACCTACTGCCAAATCGAACGAGCAAACACGGATCCAGGAACAATATTTGCGGGGTGTCATGGAGTTCTCTGGAACAGTACGTCTTCTCCTTTTCCACCCAACCGGGCTGAACGAACCTCGTCCACACTACAGTTTCTCCGATCCGCATTTTCAGCGTACCCACGCGAGGTTCCGACCGAGGCACGGATTCCTGTGCGCGGCCATGAGACGGTTTTGACCATGGGGTGGTACCGCCAGTCAGCGACATGGGGGTATACGATCTTGCCCATCATGGCCGTCGCGTTGATGATGTATGCCGCTGTCGCCTACACCTTGTGGCACGTCTTCACTGAGGGGTGCCAAGAGTCATTCCACATGTTCGACCCTTCAAACCCAGTTCACTTAATTATGGCATCCTCGGCGAGGGACAGTCACGACACCAAGGACAATTTGGACGATTGGTTGGCTGGCTTTGAGCGCGGTGGGATCGGTAGGAACGAAAAGCTGAGGGTGCAACTAACGAACATCGCCGCGTATCACAAGAGATTCAAGGTGATCAATGGCTTGGATTGATGTTCAGTTGCAATATGACGGATTCAGAGGCATGTGTGACTTGGTATGCTAGCGTAGAAAAGGCTTCAAGTTCGTCACGGTTCACTACTGCCCACTTTCATCATGATACTGTACTACTACGAACGGTACCGGATCTCGCATTCTGTACGGCTTCTGTTTACTACTAGTTACGCTTAAGTCCGTATTGTGGTTACCATGTTTTTGCACGGGCGTCCTTCTCTTCCATTGTCGGTTCTAGCCTGCCTCCTACTTTAAATTGTGGTTATCATTGCATATACTAAAGTTGCAATGGGCGATGTCTTGCAACGGGGAAGTTGAATGTCACGCAAAGTATCTACAAGGGGTCCTTGCAACAAATTCGGCGGAGTAATGTGTTACAAAACTACGACCGCCCTTTATACTACAATACTTACTGTACATCCGATCACTACCGTACAATCCTGCAACGATTTTCCAATATAGCCTGTGTATCTTCTATCAGTATTCTCCTCGGTCGGTTCACAGTGATCGCTCGGGAGCAGCAACACAGACTTGACGCCATTCCGAGTCTTGGTGGCCATCGTCTGACCACGAACTCTATTGGCAATCACTGGCATGCCACCTTGAAAGACGACTCAACCAGCACCCAGGATGTACCCGACCCGACCTCTTACTGAAGAAAGTGAGCTTTCCCGTTTCACGCGCTGTCTAGCTGAGTGGTCAACCATGATTTCAGGAACAACGCTGGCGGGGTGTCATCAAGTTCCGAGTCACTGGAGCGTGATCTTCACCCAACCAACATCTGAACACACATCAATCTTCTCCAGATCCGGATTTTCTGGCGCATCCGAGCAACCGAGGCACGATAGATTGCGAGCGATCATATGCATGATCCGAATGGCAATCAGATAGTACCGCTGGTCGGAGGGAGTACACGATCATTTTCATCACGATTGTCGCAACGATAAGTACTGTGTGCTACGCTGGCGGAATAGAGGTATTAACATTCTGTATAGGCATCCGTTTTACCACTGATCCCTATGTACTAGTTCAAACGTTCACTAGTTGCGCGTAGGCTTCATGCTCTCCGATTGTCATGCAACGACATCGTTGATCGACATGTGTTGTGTCATTCCATTCCCCAAGATCCAAAAGCTTTCCTGAATCACTGCTCACTTGCACGCGCGTTCCAAACTATAAGGCACACTTGTAGATAATCATGAATAGAATTCGAGCAGCGTAACGACTTCTAACACAGCAAGAAAGGAGATATGTACCGTCATGCGAGCATAAAAAACCTTGCAGATCATTACAAACATTCTCTTTCCCATCCAACCACCTATCAAGAGCCCTGGTTTCGCCTCCACGACGAAAAACTCAGCGCTCCAATCACGCCAACGACCAACAACGCCGTCCCAGCGCCAACCAAACTAGGCACATACAAATACCACGCACTCTCAATGTCTTCCTTGCCCTTGACCTCGTCCAAAAAGATCAACTCCTCCTTCTTCTGTCGTCGTCTCCGTATCATCGTCTCCTGCTCCGAATATATCGAGCCTTCACCAGAATAGACGCTCTCCGGCCCAGACTGATGAATCTCGATCGATGGCATCTCGAGCTCGTGTGTGCTGCCGACCGCGGCCCCATGGCCGGTGCCGTCGTCAGGAATGACAGGCACATCGAGTTCGGTGTGCAACGCCCTTGCGCGATCAAAGTAGCGACTTGCCAACTCTCTGTCTTTCTTCCATGCTTCCGCACCGCCTTCGCCGGGCTGAGGGGGAGGGGGTACGCGAATCGAAGATAGGGTCGAATAAGAGGCAGAAAGCAGAACCGACGCGGCGCCTTCAAGGTGGAGGAGACCTGCTTCCAGGAAGAGTTGTGCGAGCCCCTGAGGGCCTCCAATGCATTGTAAATAGTATGACATCGTGCCACGTTGTTTTTCCTCGTTGGCATCAATGATGTTGAGTGGTATCTGGAGCGGCAAGTAATGCGAGACGAGTTTCATCGTGGAAGAAGGGAGGTGTGCTTGGTGCCAAGCGCGTCTAGACACACGAGCAAGTAACATTGAGTATGAGCGTACGACAACAAGCACGAAGAATCACGTACACAAAACATTCAAACGCTTCTTCTCTGTCCTTTCGAATGTCAAACAATTCGATAGCAAACAAAACCAAGCTCGTCGGGTCCATGTTATATTTGCCCTCTGGATCCGTATCCAGAGCCACGGGTACTGGTGCACATGGAGAGAGTTCTTGCGGCACAGGCCCCACAATGAGTGACGGCCATATGATCGACTGCTCCTTTTCCAAATGCAGGGTCAACAACCTCCCCGAAGGTGACGGCAACGATTCCAACGACGAAAAAGACGACAACGCATGAGGTTGCGTCGCTGGGGACACCGCACCCGATCCACCCGTTCCCGATCGCCGCTGATACACCAACCCAGAGCGTTCATCCCCAGAGGAGACCGGCGAAGCTAACCCGGGCGACACCGTTCCCACCTCCTCCGCATCCGAGGTCTGCGCACTCTCGAGCGACGCCGCAAAACTGCTCGATATCTCCGGGTCCGAGACGAACGCATACGACGATTGTGTCGACGTCGTGGATATCGTCGAGGTCGTGCGCTCCCGCGCGGAGAGTCGCGCGTTTCGAGGTTCGAGTTGCCACGCCGAGTTGGAAACGTCCACGTTTCCGTACAGGCGACCCTGCAGGGTGTTCAGAATCAGAAACCGCGGGTCGTCGGAACCACGCCCGTCAGAAATAGACAGGTGCGAGATGAAGCGAACAGTCGCAAGCGCCTACCTTGACGACTGGTTGCTGTCCTCTCACGCCAGCCAAAAGATAGTTCCGTTCTATAATCACCTGTGTTGCGAAGGTTGAGGGTGAGAGAGCGTACACCAGCGCAATGTTGGATAGGGCAGGGACGTACCACCACATCCTCCTTGGATGTCTCGCATGGAACGAGGAGTAACACTGTCGCCTGTAGACCATAATAGACAGCAAGGATGAGCGACGTCCATGGTGGGCTTCCCCAGAGAGCTTCACCTGATCATGAGACTGGAATACAAGTCAGCGGGGAAAAGTTGCGCCACTTGGTGGAAATGCGAGTGGTACTGACCTGATGCCAGGAGTAAGGCTGTCTGTGTGTGTCTTGGGTCTTATCCATCGTAACTGTCGTTATGCGTTGCTTGGAAGACGTGAAGAACAGTGGAAGTCGACTAGCAGACGATGGCTAGAACCATCTCAATAATAGTTGGCCAGCGGAGTCAGAACGTAGCAGCCTTAGTCACACAGCAACATTTCCAGGTCCAGCAGCGACCGGAACCGAATATCAACTAGTGAATATCAATCATGTGCGTGCCAGTTACAAGCAGGAGAACGAGAAAGCAGTCATAGAACGGGTATGTCCAACGAGTAACGCGCCAATTTTCGGGACAAGAAAAAGATTTACGTCTCGTAGGGTAAATAGTAAGGAAAAGGAAAAAAAAAAAATCATGATTTCGCTACTTTTGCAGTTTGAGCAATTCTCTTCAACGTGTCCTTTTCTGCTTGCATATGCCGGATAAGCAAACCATCTAATCTTCTTGATGACTCTTGAAACACTTCCTGGTCCTTTCGCCAGCGCTGAATGTTCTCAGCCTCTGACGAATGGCGGGAATCAGGCGATCCCACAGTAGGAAGATGCTCCCGTGAATGTTGAGCAAGTGAGAGGTGCGTCAGGGAGTCAGGAGCCGCTTTGACACTAGAAAAGTAGGGTATCTTGGGGGCTGTGTGTCCCACAGGCCTCCGCCGTTCAGTGGGGATGACAGACGGATAATAGGGTTCCTTGGCCCCAGGGTAGACATTTGGTGTGGAGAGGTTGCCTAACCGCATTAACTTTGGTCTACGAGGCGAGGAGGCAAAAACAGCGATATCATGATATGTGTCGCTCGCGCTATCGTCAGAGTCATCCAGATCATCCATCGCGTCTGTATGGGCCTGTATGTGATCAAAGAACTCGGTGGCAGAGGAAGGGGGCGGCGCAGAATGGAGCGCAGAGTGGAAGCTCTGCGACGAAGTGTTTAAGAAGAGTTGAGGATGTGCGTGCGTAGATTGTGACAGAGTGCTATTGGATGAAAACGAGTGGGTGGTGCTTTGAGAAAACGACCGAGTAGATGGTATAGCAAGTGTCCGCGGAGACGTGAGCTGTAAAGGAAGGTGACCTGGGCGAGGTGGTGGTGATAAGGCAATGCCTATGAGAGATGAAGACGGTCTGGGTGGAGGTGACATGGTGGATGCACGTGGGGCTTGATGAAGGAGAGATGAGTTACGAGAAACGCTTGCACCTTCCTCGGGACCTCCCGAGTTGGCAGAGTAATAACCATTTGTCCATCTATCACGGAATGCGGATGCGGTAGGCGACGGCTGCGAATATTCGGAGATAGACGGTCGACCATCCGTGCTCGCCACTGTAAATGCAAGTGACGGCCTGCCCGGTTGCTCATCAGCAAACTCATGCTCGCTACCCGAGTCACGAGACATCGTGGTCATTCCACTCAATCGGCCATCAAAAGATGCTGGCGATACGCTGAGGAAAGGCATTGGAGGGGTTTTGCTTGGTGTGACGGTCCCGTCCGTCTTCGACCCCTGCTTCTCAGACAGCATTGGAGATGACATAGACCTGCGCAACAGCTTTCTCGGCGTCTGACCTGCGGTGTTACCCGAAGCGCGCGAAACGTTGGTCTGCGATTGAGAAAACTGGGGGTTACCAAACGGCCGACGTGGTGGAGGAGAGAGGGGCGTATGGGGCACAGGAGTCTCCGCTCTCAATAGAGCAAGATTTGATAACCGTCGGCGATCTGGATCCGCCACAACAGCAACCAACGCTGATGGGTCCACCGCCGAGCTGGTCATTGGGGCAGGTGCAAAGTCCTCCATAGGGTCGATAATAGGATGACTTATAATCTTTTGGTCCAGCAATCTCCTCTGTTGTTCCACGACTGGATCGGGACGGAGCAACTCTGATGATCGCGCATGGAAGGGAGTGTTCGACGGCGACGAGTAGCGCGAAGCAGCGGACGTGGCCCTCGAGTTGTTAAGGGAATGCCCAACTGCTTCCCGAAGCAGAGCCTTTCTCCAGGCATCTTCCCGAGGATCCAGAGATGATTGAGCCGGACTATCCGGGGGAGGTAGCCGCTCTGCCAAAATAGCTGCACCGACCGAATCTTCGATGCCAAGCCCGTGAAGCGCTGAAGCCTGCAGCGGCAAAGGGTAATTGGCCGAAGGAGGTGGTACATCAACTGTCTCCGTGGGATCGACGATGCCATCAAAAGTGGTAAATTTAGCCTTCCGAGAGGCGCGGTCCCGATCCAGCGAAAAGTCGCGTCTCCCAAGATTCACTTCTACTTGCCTCGCAGCAGCAGCCAAGTCTTGCATCTTCTCCCGAACCACAACTACTCTTGCCATGTGTTGGCTCCCTGGCGGAGGACGGAACGTTTGTGGGGATGGTCTGCCATGATCGCGTGCTAATTGACTAGATGTTGTGGAATCTGAGGTCACTCTGAAAATTGGACTGGTACCATTCGCGACATCGGGGCTCATGGGCTTTGACCTGGGTTTTCCAACACGAAACAAGTCGAAAAAAGTCGGAGAAGGAGCCTTCTTGGAGTTATTGAGCGAGGATGGAAAATCAGCAGGACATGGCTTGGAATGCGCGGGAGGGAGAAAGTAGTTGTTCTTGACGAGAAGCTGCAGTCGATAAGACACGTCGTCTGCGTCGAACCCTTGTACTTTCGGAGCCTCCAACTCGAGCGCGGGCATAGGAATGCCACGGGCTGGCAGGGTGGGAGATTGGGGGGACGGCGGAGATTCGGTTCCCATGGAAGTGGACATGGGATAGAGGGAGGACGAGGTTGAGGACTGCTGGGTCAACAAGGAGTCGCGTAAACTACTTCGAACCCGATCGGCGTCTGTATGGGTAGGTTTGAACGAGGAGGGAGGTGAGGTTATACGAGGTGGGTGTCGACCTTTGCCCTTTGTCTGCAGAGGCGGAATTGAAGTGGGACACAAATTTTCGGGTGGCAAGATAAACGTACCGTGGCAGGGGAAACAGCTGTCTCCGACGACATCGCTACCACAGGTTGCGAAGTGTGAACGGGTGCAGAGTCAGCTGGCGATGCCTCGTGACCGTCTATTGGAGGACCAAATGTCCCAAAGGTGGTGCAACTCCTATCTGCATCTGACCCGCTACGTACAGAGCACAAAGCGGAGTCCCCCCCGGGTCGAGCATGTGTTGCTAACATGCTATTCGGGGTTCCGGGGTTACTGGCGACCATGCCCGAGACCAAATCCGGGTTATTAGCTGCGGATATGTCCAAGACCTGGTCCACGAGTTCGGTGCTCCTCTCATCGCACCTTGAACTTGCGGTGATCGTTCCAGTTCGTTTTCGAGCGATACGCGACCGACGCGTGAGACTGGCGCCGCTGCTACTGGCAGTGCTGGCGGAGGAGTTTGAGCGGGAGGGACCAAGGAACGGCAAGGAGGAGGGATCTGGCATGGACTGCGTGCTCGTCCCTCCGACTTGGAAAGACAGGCACTTATTACAGGCTGACAATTTGTCCAACGCGCAAAACTCGCGCTGTCTTTGACAATCGCTGCTTTAGGAAATATTAGGTAATCATAATCACCTTGGACTCAACTCGATCGGCGCTAAAGCTCGTCTTCGTCCCAACTCTGATGACCTCCCAATTGCAGCTCTTCCTTGACGGTAACTCGTTCGTCTGGTGCGCGGTGTTCCTGCTCAAATTACTCGACAGCTTTGCCCCAAACAGAGGGGCTCCTGCCAAAATGGCAGCTCATTGTCGCCACCATGGCCATTTTCAACTCGGTTCAGAACTTTGCGACACTCAAGCTCACGCGTAGGCTCTACACTGGCGTAGCACCCACCTCCAGTAAGACTATCTTATCTTGGTTCTTTGCTTGTCATAACCCCTCACAGTCACAGAGCTGCACGCACGCACGTTCGCCGCGTGGACGTTGACCTCTGCCGTCGTGCGGGGATATGCCGCCTATAACATCCACACCAAGGTGTACGTATCCTCCGCCGCATCTGTTCGTGCCCAGCTCATCATCGTAGTATATATGACATGGCTCTGTTTACATACCTCATCGCCTTTGCGCACTTTACCTCCGAGTTATTCATCTTCCGTACTGCCAAATTCAATTTGCCAGTACTCAGTCCCGTCATAGTGTCCAGTTGAGTTGAAATAGTGCTGTGAACTTGCATCTAGACTCGCTGACTCGATGCTGATAGCTGCCTCACTCGTTTGGATGTTGCAACAGTACGACTTTTATGTCAAGGCATGACTAACGACTTTTTGAATACCCACCTGATATAATGTATCACCGGCTGGGAATACTAATACATACGTGGCGGCTTCCCATGGTATCATTCGGGTCAACGCGGAGAGTGACTCGACTGCAAGGCGGAAGGAATGTGAATAACAGTCCGACACACGGACTGGCATCTGTTGCAACACGGAGAAATCATTCGGTAATGTCATGGATGAGAATTCCATGTTCACGAAGCGCATAAGTGTATGAAGTGTTGCCATTTGGCTTACCTCGCCAGAGAGACCAGATCTGGAAGTTGTTCATTGTCGTTCACTGGTTGAACCAGACCACAAAACCCTGAAGGGTAGCATACCCGATTTGCAACTTGTCTTTGAAACTTTGGTTGCCATTACGATAGCTGCAACCCTTTGGTTATCCCCTTCAAGATCGTTCTGCCCTGCAGCTTTGTGTCAAATATCAAGATTCGGAACAAGATTCTCCGCTGATCAGCATCGCGCCGCGGACTACGAGGCACCTTTGGTTTTGGCGAAGAAGGCGCAGAAATCACCCTCAAATTCTTCTTTGGTACACCGTCCTCCAAATACAGTTTTCAAACGAACTCTGAGTGGTAGAGTCGTCAAGCGACATGGTTACGTACCGTCACCGTAGATGATGCCTGGAACATCTATTTACTTGGCAAACTCTCTTACCTGGTGTAGAAAACGACCTTAGTTCCGTGGTCGAGACGTAAAGAAGCACCGACGTGTGTTTATTGTGACAGAGTCGACCCGTACTAGGAACAAGTTTTTGGGGCGAACGTATCAGGTGATGCGCAGGCGATTTGACACCATTGTCCGGTCAGAGTGTATTGAATTGTTGAGAGGGAACACACGGTACTTATTATTGGTATGCTGGCAAAATGCTTGCAAGCGACAGTTGAAACATGGGCGACGAATTCAAAGCGGCTCATGTTTATCTCCGAGCTGGGATTCTCAGAAACGTTCAGCGATATCAGTGCAAATATAACGGACGTGACTCAAGAAAAAGCACGCTGAGACGCTGCGAGCAGACGCGGGGAGGGCTATGACATCAGATACAGCGGGGATGATGGCAAGAAGGTGTCTCTGAAACGCTCTTCAGCCATATGGAGGGTAGATGACTGCGTGGAAGGATGGCGCAAAGGGTTCGCTGAAACGCGCTACCAGCGCGAATGGTCGCTCACGGAATGTCAGATATGACGAGCGTGGCGCTTTTGCATATGTGTACGCCCATTAGAGGGTGGTTCGGGTCGGGTCAAGTCTCTCCTAGTATATTGATGTGACAGTTGCGGTCCCGTCCTCTTACGATTTGAGTGACGTAAAGCTACAGTCCCCATTTCTTCCCCGGATTACATAATCAAGAGAGTATGTTTACCAAGTGCCGACCGGGCGGGTATATAAGACACCTCCACCCACGGCATTCAGACATTGGCTTCCACTTTTTGGATTTCAAACTTCCCCGTTAATCTTGATTTTATTCAACCATGTCTGCTGTCCTCCAATACCCTCCCGAACTCCTATTCACAATCTGCGCGCACGTCTATGCCGCAGGTCTACCTCCATTTACCCGCTCCTTGGATCCCATCGCGCTCAGGGACTATGGTGCACCGACTGCCCTGCCGTCGTCCATGCCGCCGGCCAACTGTCCCGAGCCAGTTGTGCGTAGGACTCTGGCACACCTTTGCCTCGTCAATCGCGCGTGGTATGACGCTGCCAAACCTTGGCTGTGGCAGAAAATAGAGGTCCGCCTTCCGCGAAGCTGGCTTGCACTCCTGGAGGAGATAACCGGTGGCGAGGATCAAAGCACCGAGGACAATACAGCCCTCGCTGTCGAGCAGTCCATTTACGCCGTGACCAAGGCTGCCCTTGCAACCGCTACCATTCCTGGGGCTTCCACTGATGCGGATGCCCTTCAAAAATGGAAGGAATCTATTCTTGAGACTCTGAGCGGTCCAGATGGATCTATTCCTCCTGAACTCCTCTCTCCGCCTGCCTCACGTGACCCTAGTCCTCGGCGTCTCAGGGCGAAAAGCAAAAGTCCTGCGCGCTGGAAGATCATGCGCACCATTAGCGATGCAGTCCAAAATGTTATGGAGATGAGTGAACCCGGCTTTTATGGTAAAGTTTCACTCCATTCTTTGGTTCCCGAATAGTCGCATCTAAATGTTGTCTTAGTTCCGACACTACATGACTCACGGCCCGGAAGATTTGTACAGCACATTGATTTCAATCATTTCCGGACCATCGGAATGCGCCGTTCAGTGGAGGAAGGTATGAACAGCCGTTTTGTTACTGGCAAACGTGTCGAGGCACTCCTAAAGGTTTGTCTACGTTAACTGTGTGCCTTTTGACCCATTGCCTGATGCCCTGCCCTTGAAGGAGATGCCGAATCTCACCGCATTTGGAGCTACCGAATATATGGATGGGGCACTAACATTGCCGGTCTTAAACGAGCTGTTTCTCCGTGGAATTCCCTCACGTGGCCGGGGACGTCCGTCACGTGGGCGTGGCCTCATGTCCAATGACAGTGACAACGAGCTGGAGGAAGACGAGCGCGAGAGGAGGCGGGACTGCAAAGACCTCGAAGCTGTCGATTTCACAGGCTGTGTTAGCGCTGTTTTCGTCGGCACACTCACCGAGTTTGTCAATATTCATCTCCTCCCTCACGACGGTGACTCAAGCGGGAGCGAAGACGAAGAGCGAGCGGACGCGAGGCGTTCTCGTCCATTACCAGCTGTCCGTTTTTCCCGAGAGGAATCGTTGATGTTTCCTGGTCTTCAACGTCTCGGTTTGCGTGGTGTCAAATCTATCCGGCCACACATTCTTACTCCCTTTGTGCTCGCCTTCCCTTCTCTCACCCATCTTGACCTCTCCGCGACGCGCGTTACACCAGGGCTGCTTGATGCACTAGGCGATTCGCCTGTTAGACTTCATTCGCTTGCTCTGGCCCGATGCACCCGCTTGACCGGAGAGTCGATCAGAGATTTCCTCGTTCGAGCGCCGGCCGCTTCTCGGATACAAGAGTTAACGCTCTATGGTGACCAAACCTTCCCATCCCCGCTATCTATCGAGGACCTCAGCGAAATCTTTACCCTCGCGCCATGCTTCCTCAGTGGCGAACTCACATACCTCGACCTGTCCAGCGCTCCAATAACCAAAGAATTGCTGCAGGAGTGTAGACCACAACCAAAGTTGCGCTCATTGGGGCTTTCCTATATCCCACAGCTTGATCTGAAAGCCATCACCACGTTCATCAAGACCAAGGCTATCAGCGTTGAGGTACTCACACTCGTAGCCACATCACCGGAGCTTGACTGGAGCCGAGCTGGTGCCGGGATAGGTGGCCCTCGAGGATCCGCCCGTCAAGCCTCCCTCGCCTTGCACACGCAAGTCATTGGGCCGTTGTGTACACCGCCATACACGTCCATACACAGTACAGAACCTATTGTCTCACAGGCACCCACACATCTTCGTGTCATCGAATTATCCATCCAGGTGCTTGTCGGCCTTGGAGTTGGTGCTGGGTCCTGGCGGATCATTCGGAGCAAGGGTGGTCGAGGCTGGTATGTTGATACGGCGAGTGGGTGGGTCGGTGGGGAACTACGGAGGGAACTACCTCCCGATCACCCTTTCCGGATCGAAATGGAGCGGCTAGCGGACGCCAACGGAAATGTAAGCAGCGGGGTAGGGTGGCATGCGAGGAAAATGGAGGTATGTAACACATCCTTTCTCACCAAACCCGAGCTGATATCCGCTTCGTGGTTTAGGTTCTGCATGGCCACGGGATGCTGGGCCGCGAGGACGGCTTATACGGCGCGGTTTCGTTTGCGTACCAAGGGTGAATGAGCCAAATATACCAATGCACATGACCATGCAGACCGGATGATACAGATCTAGAATTATATTTAGACTCACGACCGCTTTGAAGTCGATGCGGTGGCTGATGCTTAGAATTCTAATGGGTCTGTGAACGGTTTTTATTTAAACTTATGTCTTCCTTTAACTTACGATTCCACTTACCCGGACTAATCGATAAGCTCCCTGAGAGGGTGGTACAATGTAGCGTTTCTTATGGTTAAGGGAAATGTTCATTCATCAATTTACCCACATGTATGCTCCTATTTCAGAAGTGGAGTGAGAAACAACTCAACGAGAGTGATACAATAAGAATCAGGTACAGTTTCCCATAATGCATAGCGTTGGGTGCAAAATAGCTGGTGCGCTTATAAGGTTTATGCATTATTTTGGCTGGGAGAGTGCCCCGCCGCAGCTCTTAATGCTATGCATGACGAGGAAGGGTAGTAGCTTGTGCATGATCAGAAAGTCGACAAACCGAGCACCATCGTGAGTGACGTGACGGGTTTAAATCGTGTGATCGGCTTTCAGTAAGGCGATCGGCGCTGGCGGCCGAAATGCCAATGAGCTGCAAGCACTGACTGTGATGTGTGGGATCCATAGAGTAGGGTGGAAAGCGAAGATAACGTGCCAGCCGGGTGAAACATGTCCGGGGTGGGTGGTAGGTAAACATACACAGCCCGACTGTGCCACGTGGTGTCGACGATGTGTCCTGTCAATGATGGCGGTATAATGACGTCGCGCCCACTGATCAGCCGTCGCCACGTTGGTCAATGGACGCAGCCCGGGACTGGTTTTGGTCTCGATTAGTCTGGACCAGTCAGGACACTCGGCTACAGTCGGTTAGTAGCTAGCCGTCTACCTGACACGGCGGCGGTGGCGGCATTCACCTGCCCCATGATGTACTTACTTGAAATAGGAATTACTACGTTTAAATTGATGGTCGCTGATCCTCATGCGCTATGCAAAATCAAAGGAAGGGTGGAGGCCCAGGAGGAGTTCTGATTAGGCTAAGGCCACCTCGCGGTCACTGCGCTTGGCCAAGCATGGCCATGAGGCAGTACAGGGAAAAGCGGTGCGTACGTGGACATGGAACATTCGAATGGAACGGTGTCTCTCGTTCGGACATCTCCGATTTAGGAGAAGTAGCTGCGGAGCTGGGAAGTCTACAGTGCGACTGCGGGTACGATCGTGAGCCATGACAAGGGTCCAAGGGTAGAAAAAGCATTAGGAAGACGACACTGATTTTTCTTTGCTTCCCCTGCGTCCGATCGAACTACAGTGCTTGCCTTTTTGGTGTATGTTTTCTTTTTCACGTGACGGCATTATTTGTCGAAACCACAGTGACAGACT
Organism: Boletus subcaerulescens; assembly: GCA_038090555.1. Classification (NCBI taxonomy): domain Eukaryota; kingdom Fungi; phylum Basidiomycota; class Agaricomycetes; order Boletales; family Boletaceae; genus Boletus; species Boletus subcaerulescens. The sequence continues at coordinate 4,920 of JBBPNA010000206.1, read as the reverse complement.
CCGCGCCAAGACAGCGGACGAGCTTGAAATACGGCCTTCATTTGCGTTTCTTCCTGCCGCTTTGTTCCTCCCATCCACAAACCTCATTCCAAAGGACTTCTTTCCTGACACAACCTTACGAACTTTCTCCAAATCGTAGCACAAGTAGGTTACTTACTGGCCAACTCTACGCCACTCATGGATACACGATCGTCGACATCAGTGGCAGAGCCCGGCCCCTCAGAGTTGTCTTTCGACTCTAAACAGCTGCTTTTCTCCACGCAGCCGTCTGGTTCATCCTCGGCGGTTAGGAGACACTCAGCAGAGGGAGCAGTCGAACGAAAGAAAACTTCTATTCTGCAGCGCGCTGTTACCCTCCTGCAGCCTGAGAGGGAGGTGGGGCCGCCTCCAACGACCTGGGAAAGTTTACGAGCCATCATAACAGCGTCGTGTAAGTCGTCCGCCGACGAAGTGAGCCCCTCATCCTCACCCATTTCTTATTAGACTTGAATGTTTTACTACTTTGTATCCCAATATCCGTATGTCTTGTGGCTTTTCTCTCCCCTATTTTATGGTAATTTTTGCTCGGTCAGTGGGCACTCAATTTTGCGTTGCCCAACGAACACACGCTCATCTTCGTCTGTACGTCGTCCCCTTCCGATCCGCACCGGTTTCTGTCAACTTACTTCAACAGTTTCATTTCTGGCCATCATTCCTCTTGCCAAGGTGGGTCGTTAACTCGAGAATTACAGCATGGTATTCATAAATCACCAGCTGCTCGCATTTGCCACTGAAGAATTGTCCTTGCGAGTCGGACAAACACTAGCGGGCCTCATGAATGCCACACTTGTGAGTTGATCGGTATTCTTTTTTAAACGGCCATCTGACACCGTTCCGCTTAGGGAAATGCGTAAGTGGACTAGCGTTCCTCCTCTCCCTCGGCTTACTTCTCGCCCACTTACCTCAGTGTCGAGTTGATCGTTTCGGTATGTTCAATTCCGTCATGTATATCTCCATGTCACACACCCTCATTACACATTGTGTCAGATTATTGCTTTGGTTAAATGCGAATTAGACATCGTGCAGTCATCCCGTGAGTAAACGGTTCGGTTGTAAGTCTCTGGGCTCACAAAACTCTGCTAGTCATTGGGTCCATCCTAAGTAATCTGCGTAAGCGTTTGCTCGTACCATCAACTGTGCTCCATTAATCTCGCTTTCCGATAAAGTACTCGTGCTCGGCATGTGTTTCTTCGCAGGTGGGTTGAGGTTCTCAGAACAAGGGTTTGGCATGGGTACGTCTTTTTCCATTGCATCGCGTCGTACGTACTGTCTGAAACCTGTCAGTTTCTGCACAGACGAACTCGTCTCTTCTGACGATCAGTGTTATCGCGGTCCTTATCCCCAGTGCCTTCGTGAGGTCTCTTGGGGACTCTATTGATGTAACTACGATCGATTCATTGGTCCTCAAAATGAGTCATGGGGTACGTTCGTCAACAACGCACGAATATATCTGATCTTTTTGCAGGTCGCCATCATTCTTCTTTTCAGTACGGAGTTGTGTTGAACTCATGATTGTATGACTGATGTAGAGTTTTTACTTTTTCAGTTTATATGTCCTATCTTGTCTTCCAGCTCTTTTCGCACAAAAGTCTCTATACAGACGACAACAAGGAGATTCAGCAAACAAAGAAATACACTGACAACCCATTCAAGCTGAAGAAGTTCCGTCGCGGCAAGCAAACTACGATACCCGAATATGCGCAAACGCCATTGGTTACCTCTCCTCAGCCACAGGCCCATACCGTGGTGCCAGGGAGCGGGATGGGTGATGCTGCTGGTCCAGAGTCAGGTCGCATCTCACCAACACCTGGAGAGGAGGAAGTCGAGGAGCCTCAATTGAGTGTTGCTGTGTCCTTCGGACTCCTGGTCGGTGTCACTGTGGTAAGTCTGCTGATTATATGCGTTTTGATGGCGAGGGTAAATATGATGATCCGCCCAGCTCGTTGCTGTTACCGCAGAGTTTTTGGTAGACTCCATCAACGGGTTGGCAAGTACTGGGAAGATCGGCAAAGAGTTCATCGGTGTTATTCTCCTTCCCATTGTCGGAAATGCTGCAGAGCACGTCACGGCCGTGACGGTGTCTGTCAAGGACAAGTTAACGCTCAGTCTGGGTGTTGCGGTTGGTTCTAGCATCGTGCGTTCTTAATTATACTCCGTTTCGGATCACAGTAACCTCGTCCTCCAGCAAGTTGCGCTCTTCATCATTCCGTACGTGGCACTCCTCGCATGTTCCGGGTGCTATGTACGCTAACTTGACAACACAGGTTTATCGTCATTTTGGGATGGATACTGGGCAAGCCACTCACACTGTTGTTCGACCCTCTGCAGTCTATCGTCCTGTTCCTTTCAGGTGCGTCCGCTCCTTATTCTTTCGCCGATCAGTAGTCTGTAACTCGTGTGCTGAATGCAGTGCTCACTGTCAACTACACCGTCCAAGACGGCAAATCGAACTGGCTCGAAGGGATGATCCTCATATGTACGTTCCGCTCACCTCGTTGACGTCTGTTTCCGTGTTGTTCTCATACTGACTACACGTGATAACCCAGGCCTCTACCTCATCGTTGCTGTCACGTTTTGGTTTTACCCTGGTATGTCGCTTTTTGGGGTTGATATCGATGTTTGGTCGTGTTCTAACGTACCTGTATGATTCAGGTGCAACACCCTTGTTGACTTGTTAAATGACCCCGTAATCCACGTATCCTCTTGACGCCTTGTTACTTGTTCATTTATTTACATGACGAACTCCGGACCGCCATGATTTCATCCAGCTACTTTAATGCCACACGACTGAATTGCTGGCTATATGAACTTTGGACTAGGCTAACGAGGGAGCAAGCAAGGTAAGATGCTGCGAGCAGATTTCGTTCGGCTGTTGAACACAGCTGGAAAGCGAAAGAGTGATGACCACTATAAATACTTATCCAAAGTCCTGGAAGGTGACTCCACACACTGATACATACGACTAAAGCGTATACTACGGTCGTCTACAGCTTCGCCTTGTCCCCGTCTGCCAGCGTCACCGCTGCACTGGTCAAAACTATGGTCCCTCTTTCCTTGGTCTTCATAGCTGCACATCAGAAAAAGCAAATCATGAGCACCCTTAGCATTCTTATTCCAAGAACAAAAGCGCGACGCACTGAATATCACCTTGTTGCCTTCCTTCCACATTTCTGTGGTGAGCGTCTCTCCGGGATACACAACGCCAGCAAACCTGTGGAGTTTGGAGTAAGTGAGACATCGAGTGAGCGATAACAACACTCCGAGTTTTTCCGCCACGTACCGAACTTTGATGTCCTTGTAAGCACCATACGTCTTGAATACGTGCTTACCCGCGATCCCCATGAAGCAAAGACCTTTGGGTTTGATCAATCAATGTAAAAGGAGTCGACTCTACACGAGTAACGTACCGTGTAGAACCGGCTTATCGAACCCACCAATTGCGGCGAATTCGGGCAAGATCTGGGTCGAACCAACCGATTTAAACGAAAACATCCGTCAGAGTAACCATGTGCGATGAGATAAGGTGGGGAGAAAAATGTAAGATTCTTTCAGGCCCGTGTGCAAGGAAGGAAGATTAATTATCCCTACGTGTAACGGGTTGTAATCGCCGCTCAGACTGGTTCACGCGATTGGACGTTCGGTGAGAGATCGCCCGAGAAGGAATGATGGACTAACCGATACAGCGCAGCTTGTGTGGGGAAGGTCTTTTCTTCTATGACCGCATCGGGGGCACGACGCGGTGGCGTGTTCGCCGCTGTCGCAGCGCCCCTGTCTAGAAACGCATCAACGCCACGTTGGTCAGCCACGGCGAGTTCGACCGAGATAAATGGGGCATACCGGCACCTGTACGTTTACCACCAAACCCCCCCGCGCCACGGATGAAGATGGTTGATTGATTTTCAAACAGGAGTTGACCCGTGGCCTTATCTCTAGTCTGAACAAGGGTCGTGACGGAAGCGGCCTTGCCCTTATCCAAGACTTCGAGCAACCTATGCTCCATGCGATCAACGGCGCATAGAGACCCGACTGATGAGCATGACACACCGAGTTTCGTTCACAACCTTGGCTTCTGTAGGTATAGGGCCTTTGATAGACAAGTATTGTTCGCCATGTAAAAGTTTTGCCTATGATGGCCGGAAGCATTGTTCGATGACAAGGCAGCGCAGAAAGAAACTGGGGAGTTAGACTGGAGGCAGTGAGGCGCAGGATCCGATCGGAGAAACGTACCGGATTGTAGTTCGGGAGCCATCCGAGTGGTAAGCCAGAGCTGGCGTCAAACTGTGGGACGACCCCAAAGGTAGGGAGGGCACTGAACCCGTCGTCATTCTCGTACGTCCATTGGAGCTCTTGCTCGGTAGCACCGAGACCGAGATTGTAAAGAATGACGTCTCGTTCCGTGTACGAGTAATCCTGGTCTGCCGGGACCTGTTTCTTCGCGTCTGCTACTAGCTGCGAGTCTTCAGGATCGACGAAAACGGCGGGTAGCTTGGACATGGTTTTTCAATGGCTCAAGAAGCGAAGAGATGGTGATTAAATATGGGAGGGTCCGGGAACTGAAAGCCTCAGTAATATAATAATCACATGGCAAAGTGAGCACCAAACGATCACGTGTCCTCGCGACAAAGAGTCACGGAATCAACCGGCTCAAACAAAGTTTGGGCTCCGCCCCGACGAAGCCATGTGTCACTTGTCAACCCGCCGCTATCCCGCCCTCCCACCGCCGCATTCACAAGCACCGTCTCCCGTCCCCACACCCGTATCATCAATACCCGCACTCCCCCCTCCCATCCTCATCTGCCCAACGCGGTGCATACTGTAACCGACATGGACCACCACCCAGATGTGGCGCTCTGGTCCGCGGTGCTACCCCAGACCGACATA
>JBBPNA010000205.1:0-46193 GCA_038090555.1 Boletus subcaerulescens | reverse complement strand
AACGGCGACAAAGACCTATCCTTGCTAAACATTCATGAGGATGCACGACGCGATCAACGGCCCTCGCGATTTCGGACGTTGCTCTACAGTTGCAGGTCAGTAGGTCACCGGGACACGACGTGCTTTTCGCCCCACATGGGCCATGTGTTCGCGTTCAACTTGGTGTGTTTGTTCTGGTCTATCTGATGCTACTCTCACTCGTGCTATCCGGGATTTAGACAAGGAATCATTCAACAGTGATCGAGACCAACTCGACGGATCCCAGTGTCCTTTGGTACGGCTCGAATGTTTGGAAAATGACTGGAAACAGTCCATCAACCATGCTCCCTCAGAGGGGCCTTGCAGCATCTGCTTCTGCAGAATAGTCTTAGGGTGCGCACTAGTTATTCTTGTCTGATTTCTTTCTTCCAAGACCGTCTCATGCACGCGTCTCTCTTCTTCACTCGTCCATACCTTGCCCACTCAACTCACGCCTTTCTCCAGCCTCGCCTGGGGCTTGAAGCGATCCTCACCTCGACTCCAACATTTCTTTCCTCTGCGATTCGTTGTCGAGCGTATGGATCAAAAGAGCCTCCTGATCCGCGGACAGTATTAAAGGTCACATCGCATGTCATGACCGTCGAGCATCACTCGATCAGCGTTATCACTCAGAATGTGTCGCGAGTGTAAGATATACTCGGTATCATACATCGAGAATACGAAGAACCTCGTGAAGACAATCCATCTCCATGCTGCAGCGGTAGGCGCGGAAAACCACGTGAGATGAACAAGGAAACGAGGACGATTCCAATAGAGCGGGAAAGGAGTTCCTCCGAGTCGGAGAGCACCGGTGGCCTTGCGACGAGTGATTGGGCTTTTTCTGGACAATGTTTGGATTTGGAAAGACCCTTGGGTATCGTTGCCTAGATTTCGGGAGGTGAAGGACTGCCTTTATCTCTGACTAAAGCCGGTAACTCGGCGGCCGTATCTCCTACAAGACCTCCCTTCCGTTGCTTGTTCAGCTCACTCTGCCATTATTGCCTCAACATCTGATAATGGAAGGGAATGGAGGGAAAACATATAATGAGGGAGATTACAAAAAGGTATATGTGTTTCTCGTGTGATTCCTACATAAGTACCTTTATATAATCTGTGCCTAGAGAAGGCCTGCAATATTTGCGGCTTGGAGTCTAAGTAATGCGGCAGAATTGTAGTTACGATGAAACGTGCACGACTGGATTACCTCTTATGAGAGGGATTTCTGTGGATTAAAACTCGTAGTGGGGGTTGGTTGGCTCGTCCAACAATACACGAGTTCGAAGAAATCGCTCAAGCCAATGTCAGAATCACTATACACTTTTTAAAAAAGTCAGGTGCGATAGTGTTGTCATGCATCATAACTTACTGGCAACTTGGTACGTCCCAGGGGGTTTGTTGGCAGGTGCTGTTACCGTAACAAACCCCACGGCAAGTGGAACATTCCTGGCCAGCGATGAGTTTTCTAGATGCCCGCTCAGGCTCAGTGGTGATGCTTAGTGAGCTGGGGTCAGAGACTTACCCGTATTATAATAAATACCGTCTTGAGCCCAAAAAAAATCACCCGTGGAACCGGGGGCAGTGACGTCACTGACATTCCTGCAAAGAGCACGATATAGGTGAGTACGAGGTATAAGAATGTGTCAACATACCATTGGACATTTAGCTCCCTCCCGGCACACGGTCGATCGCCAAGGGCGGGGGAAGTAATCAATACTGCTTGTGATGAGGCCCCCACGTCGTCACGCTCAGAATGGGGCAAGGAGGTCGCGAGTGCAAGCAGACTAATGAAGGCAATCACACGAGTGGCGTAGATCATGATGTTGGAATGGATTCGGAGCTGGTTCAGAAGTAGAGGTGCGTATTTGTACCCACCGGTTGTCCCAAGTCTCAAACCGCCCGACGAGATCCGATACACTATTTTGTTTCAGCGTACTAAATTGCTAGACATTCCCTTGTTTCAAAGCTTCCCATCAGGATTCGCTAACGATTTTCTAGGTCTCAAACAGAAAGGTTCCGCATGGACATGTGTCACATGTCGTGACGGTGCACGTCATGATCAGCTCCCGGGACTCAAGTACTCACCGATCACTGACTGCCAAAACACGGAGGTGAGACGGTTTCGCTGGTGACACCGACCTACACGGGGCATCTAGAGACAGACCGCCGTCAACGTACATGATTCAATTGTATGGGCACCCGTTCGCGACCCGTACAGATCAAAGTCTTGACACCGCCTGCGACAACTAGGGCCACATGCTGCTTTATACCCTTGGATCAACGGATTCTATCTATCCATCTCAGTGACTAGTTTAGTATATCCTCGTTCTTGTACTCGTTTCGCATTTCCCGTACTTGCTGTGCATAGCTGCTTCAGAAATGCTATCCCTTGCTTTCGGGTTCATGTGACACCTGTGTGTGTATGCTATTCGGGTCCGGTCACCGTTCCTCAGGCTGTATCTGCTGGTTCGGAATACTCAATGACAGAAGCCACCGTGACTTATCATACGAGAACGCTATGAGAAACCAATCATCCACGAGCCAGTGGAGACCTTGTCAAGAGGTCCATTTAGAGAAGTCCAGGACAAACAGGAGCTTATCTACGGGAGTTAACGGTAACGACATGATCCACTACCATGACGCATAGCGAGCAAAAAAAAATCGACTCAAGGCTGACGATAACACCAACTAGAAAATGTTATGATCGAGTGTCGTATCAAAACTGGAGGAAAGCGCACACAAACCGGTGTGGTACCACCCGAGGCTTCTCGCCCATGCGAAGCAGACTCCCACGTTGGCAACCGACTTGCTACTACTCGTTCCAGTTCTTTTCAGTTCCAATTCGCCATGATTACACAACAAAGATGGGTGGTAGGCGGATCGTCAATGAAATGGACTGGTGCGCAGCAGATGGGACACAGAGCAAAGAAAGGATGAATCTTTCTAAGACTCACATGAGTTGGACCCGGAATACTCGACAAATGCCAGTCATCATATGAGACGGACTTGTCAAGGCCCTGGGTGCTTTCGGAGAACTCAGGTTGACCGATGGCTACCTGAGTTTTGTGGTGACTCGACACGATCCACGTTCTGTATGCGCCTTTCTATCCTTGTCGAGCCCTTGCCCATCTGACTTCGTCTTGTTCGTAGGACCTTCCCGTGACCGTCGCAACTTTCTTTGACAATCAATTGTAGTGTGCCGCATGCAGGACGGGCGGGTGGGTTCCCTCGGCCCTCATGTGCCTTTGTCTGGGAGACCGACTCTCGGGAGAACATTGGGGACATCTTGCAAGGAGCGGCGCATGACGAAAGAGCACAAGCCATTCCTCGCAGGCTTTAGTTTTCAGTCGCTGTGCTCCATGTCAGCGGGACGACGAACTACTTGCTGATGATAGTGGAGTACACTATTCGACCCAAGCGTTACATTGCCATCCCCCAGCAAATGTCAGTATGGAATTTCAGGACCGATCTAAGAGTCAACGAATCCAGTCGATGCATACGACCAGCGATGTCGCGATGGTACGTCAACAGACATGGAGCGAAAGCCAACGTAGGAGATTCCAGGCACGATGCTCGCTATCTCCTACGTTCGCTTTCGCTGATCTGCTGGGTTGGCCATGATCTGAGAGTGAATTAGTGTGAAATAATTCAACAACTTGAAGCGTGTACACGTGCCAGGACGCACCTGACTTGAATCACAGAATTCGACACGTACACGTCGCCAATCTGGGAGGAAAAGCATACCGTCATTTCTCGCTAACAACGAAAAAGAAGCGCCGGAAATCGTGGCGCCACTTCAACTCGGCGTTCAGCATGCTCTGAGGCAGAAATGAAGAACAGAACCGGTTTCGCAATACGCCCCTTCGGTCCAACTGAGCTCTCGTCGATCGTATACTTAACAGTGCACGTATAATGGTGCGTGTGAACAAGATTGATATGTCGGTGACCCGTCGGAAGGGTTCAACTCGTTTGTGTTCCCACGCGTAAAGCCTCTAGGTGCCAAGTCCGTTTTTCCACAGTACAAGAACGATTTAATCGATCCCCTTTCCCCCGTCCTTGGGACTTCCGAGGCTTAGTCAAATAGTTTTTATCTATTTCTATGTTTCGGAGGACCTCCACGGAGCACAACTCCCACGTCGTACGCACGCGTTATGTATCGTGGTGATCACCCAAACCTTACAGCGCGTATTTTCAGGCGCAGTGGGTTCTTTCCAGGCGAACTCCCATTCAATCCAGTCATAAGGCGCCGTGCGATTGTGAGTGGTGTGATTTCATATTTTGAGCTGGGGATTGACCGTGATCCGGGGCTCCGAACGTTCTATTCAGGAGGAGCGGGCATGTCGTCGTCTCGACAAGCATGGACTCGTGACTGAAACCACTTGATGCATATCGAAGAATGGGACCTTTCGACGGACCGCACATGCGCGATTCCCAGTCACTGCGTGTCCTGTGACGAGACATTTTCCCGACAAGTTCCGCATCTCGGCGGGCTTAGATCCTTCAGCCATCATCAAATGAGATACTCTCCGAGTAAGCATATAATATCGGTCCGAGCTTCACTCTTGGTGCGACCGACAGACCATCGGATCATACGACGTCTTTTCCTGGACGTTCACCATCGCACCGTCAGATAACCCACACATCCATCATAATGGTTTCTCCCCAAGTTTTACGGGTTGCCTCGGCGCTCTTGGCACTCGTCACGTCTTCTATCGCCCTCGGTGTAGCACCCGGCCAGATCAAAAACTTTGTCACGTTCGGGGACTCGTACACCGACTCGTCCTACTACCCTTCTGCGGACGGCGGGTACCAGTGGCCGACGTGGGCTGCAGAGTATGGTCCATTCTACCTCTACGGTGAGTCCCCTTCTCAAGAGATCTGGCCCTTCAACGCGTTTCTTATTCACCTGGATCTGACTACCTGCCTTAGGACTCGCGAGGTCTGGTGCGACCTGCTCCAACTTGCTCACATACCGTCCCTTTCCTCCTATCATGGAGTGGCAGATCCCCGCATACTTAAACGAGACTTACAATGGCACCCTCGCACTCAATCCTCAAGAGACCATATATACTATCTGGATCGGAACCAACGACCTCGGAGTCAGCGCTCTCTTGACGGGGAGCGACGCGCCCGGCGTGTCGATCGTCCCCGTCAGGCAATGTGCCGTCGATGTCTTGAAGCGCCTTTACGAGAGCGGTGCCCGTAACTTTATCATGCAAAGCGTACGTTCGAAAGCGCCATTCTAAACCGCGCATTTTAGATGCGAGGTTACTTTTGGGATCATCGGGAAGCTTACCTTAGATAACAGATCATCCCACTCGACCTCACCATCCTCTACTCCAGCGACTCGTACCCTAACAGGTATTGGACAGCACAACGTAACACGACCGAATGGAGCGTCTTCATGCGTGAGCTCGTCCGTGCGGGCAACCAAATTACCCTACTAGAGCTCGAGGCGCTCGCTCCCACGCTACCTGGGGCTCACATCGGTAAGGGGATCTCTCTCCGCGGTGTGCGCAAAACATTACTCACGCAGACGTGACATCCATTCAGCGTCATTTGATTCGTACGGCTTTTTCACCGACGTTTACAATCATCCTGGCAACTACCTCAATGGCACTGCGCCGCTCAATGTCACTGGGTGCATCAATTCATGCGTGTATGCGCTCAACGAGAGCACGAGCGACCCTGGCGACTGTACTGTCGCCGAGGGAAGTGCTCAAGACAGCTTCATGTGGTACGCTAGCCCTGTCCTGCCATGTCTTGAATTTGATCTTACTCGCCGCGTTACTAGGTACGATGAACTCCACTTTTCACAGCAAACGGCGAGAGTGCTCGCACGTGAGATTGCTACCGTCATGAGTGGTCAATTCAGTCCGTGGGCGACTTGGTTGAGCTGAACGAGTCGAGCTGTAGATCCAGATGGTGGGACGGTGTAGATAGACCGAATCGATACATACCTGATATTTCCAAGGTTCCCCTTCCGCCTCGATCTGACATAAATGCCCTCCTCAATGGGACCGGGGAGAATTTAGGCGTAGTCTGCGTCCCAGACTAGAGTCTACTGTACAAAAAACAAGACAGTAAAGTGATCTCTCCTTGTAGTTATATCGACCGAGTCAGACGGACACGCCTGGATTATACGCAAGGTCATCGCTGTGGAACTGTTCTCTACATTGAAATGCTCAACCCGCGCAGAGCCTCAGTGTGCTTGATCAAGGTATCCAGTCACTCTCTCCCGCCTACCAGTGTACTCGCAAGTCCCACATTTAGTCCACATCGGTTAGGCATGTTCATGTTGTCTCGGTCGTGCGTCTTACTTCATTACAGGTCGTTGAATTCCAAATTGCAACCAAGATTGATCCAAAAAAATAAAAACAAAACGTACATATTGATCGTCCGAATCCCCATCGTTTGGTTGGATACAATAGCGTCAAGCCAAAGACCCCTGCACTGACATAGGCGTTGCATCACGAAAATAATTATACTGCGTCGCCACCGGCCCACCGTCCGTAGCCATAGATCCCCCTCCGGAAATCAGCGTCCATCCTCACCAAACCCAAAGACGTTTCCCAGAAATACACTCCGCGCTGACCGCGCCGCACAGATCCACGTAATCAAAAGAGTTTTACAAGATCAGCGAATGGGTCTTTGGTTTGAGCTGTATTCGACTGTGTCTGCGTGCGTTGTCCAGCGGTGGCGCCCACCGTCTGGTTGTGGAATCCGCCTAGACCGGGCGGCGTGGCAGGTCCAGAAGGCGGCGTGGCAGTACCCAGTGACGACGCTCGTGGGTGGGCAGAAACGGGGATGCCGGTGGCTGACCCCCAAGACTGGTGCTGCGGTTTGGGTTGCGTCATGCTTGCAAACTGCGCTTGTCTCACGGGGACGGTTTGCTGGGACGAAGACTGGGGTTGTATTATTGAGCCCATGGACAGACCGGCGGCCGATGAGGCTACGCCGAAATTCGTGGGTGGAGATGTCGTTCTGCCTGCTGCACCGTCGGTGGATCCGTTCGAAGGCGTAGGTGTCCCGGGGAGCATGATTGATCCAAACTGCGGTTGTGGTTGAGCGGTTGTGGGGAATGGGGATATCACTGAAGGTCGTGTTGCGGTATTGATCGGGGGAGGGCCGGGAGGTTGTCGAGAGAACAAGTTCATCAGATCGTCAACGGGGTTAGTGCTTCCGCTGTTGGCATCTGCCGATCCGTCGTCGAAATCAATGAGTGAGGACCCATGGCCGTCGGCTCCAGACCCGGATGCTATCGACGTCGGGATCGACGCTACTGCTGCAAAGTCTCCTTTCTGGAATGCCTCGAACCGTGCTAGTGCTGTGTTGATTTGATCGTTGGCTTCCAAGAAAGCATCTACATGGAGGATCAATGACCGTGGGGAGACTGTCGCGGGATCTACTCACTCAGAGATTCTGGGTCTTCCGTCTCTGCATCGGACACCCATTTCTGCAACTTTGGACGCGCACCCTTGAGGAGGGCTGCCACCTGATCGTACACGTCACCCTTTGCCCAACGCTCGCCCTTGTCCGCATCTACGTTATCCAGCATCTCGTTGAGCAGGACCACTTTGCTTTGCAGTTTCGCGAGCTCCCCCAGCGACTGACTCCGGTAGTCTGGTTTCGCATCCGGGTTCGCACCGGCGAGCGATTTCATCAGTTCCTGTGCTGCGGCCAGGTCGCGCGGTGTTCCTCGTCGAATGAGTTCCTGTAGTTTGGCAGCCTGAGCTTCTCTGTCCTCGTTCTCGAGTTCTTCCGGAGACTTTATAGTCTAAAAACGAGTCAGTATCTTGCAGCGTGGACGATGAAAAAGGTCGACGGCCTACCATAGAGTTGTTTTCCGAAAGGTTCCGCGAGTGCAGTTCTCTAAATCGATACCCCTTGAAGGACAACAAACGATGCATATCCCTGATATTTCCAAGATCGTCTTTCCACCTCGACTCGACACAGATGCCCTCCTTCCAACCATGGATGAGGTCCAATATTCGTGACATGACGGGACCGGGGAATGCGGGCGGTCGTTCTGGGAATCGACGTACGAGCTCGTTGAGAAACTCTTTGGTCGAAATTTGGAGGTGTAGTGGGTATCCACATGACTGAACGAGTGTGTCGAGTAGGGCAAGAGCGAGAATGGCGATGTGGGGATTCCTGTTGTTTGCTAATCGGGCAATGAGCATGGTAGCTTCACGAGGCCTTTAAGGACGAGTGAGATCAGTGTACACGTGGTATGTGTGAATGACTCACGTATTGGCCTTTTTGGTGTTCATGTACTCTGCGATTTCGAGGTGGTGGGCATAGTTTGGTTCTGGTAGACCAGGATCGCAGGCATTGGTGATCAAGACTTCGAGCCTCGATGCTTTGAACCATGGCGTCGTTTGAGGGAGCATCTTGGAAGGAGCCAACTCTGTCGGCGTGGGAATTCGCGCGTTGGCTGACCATGGCTATCCTCCTGCATGGTTAGTTTTCTGCTGGACTATCCCATTGCGAGTTTACATCACTTCTTCCGGAGTGCTGTAATAACCCCTGCGCCGTAATGGTAACACCTTTTTACAAACGATGCTCTACGACTTTGGCCGTCGTCACAGCCCCACCGCCCAACGAGGCCCGAAAAGAGAGGGCCGCGAGGGAACAACGCGAGGCCAAAGCTAAGAGAATCAGCGACCAGATCGACGATGAAATTCGTGCAGAGAAAATTGCACTCAAGAAGCAGGGGAGAACTACTACTCGACCAAAGTGAAAGCAGCAAGTCCAGTGGATTGCTTCCCAGTTCTTCGCCAGGATCACGACCAACGGTCTCGTTATTCGTGTCATCAGGAAGGCCTACCATTGATACTCTTGAGAGTCGGTGACATGCCCATACTTCCGTTCGCACCTTTGTCGAGTACTAATAACGCGAGGCAGATTTTCGAATGCGGTCCGCATTAGACAAGATGGTGCAAGAGCGCGCCTCTTGGAGAACCATCCTCCAACGCCGCCTCGTACGTTCCGTCAATGCGATTCTGGAGGCGCTGCAAAACGCGTGCGACGATGAAGAAGAGGATGCACTTCCTTTTATTCACAAATACTATTTCCTTCAAATTTCTCGGCTTCGTCTCCTCCGCGGTGTCGAGAGTGACTTGGAACAACTGCTGAGGATAAGCATTCCCCTCAACGTCACCCAGCCTCTCGCCTGGGATCTCCAAAGGTTTCGTTCGACCTCCTGGTGTGCGAGGTATCCGGCAGACTTCTAGCACGAATGACTCGGCGAGCTCCCGCAGGCCGCTCACACATGATAGCGTGAACAGTCAAGATGTTACCCCTAGTTTTCTAGACAACGCAGAGCGTCTCGCCGCTCGTGATTATGAACCAACAAACGGTGACATCGTCCGTGCACGCTCACGTACGCAAGATATTCAAGAATATGAGATGAACGTTGTAGAAGATGTGTAGCTGTTCTTGTTCCACATTGCAAGCGTGGAAGATTTATAATGTTGGTGGTTCGCTTACCCGGGTGCGTGTTATCTACTACGCCGCCATCATTGAATTCATTAAATGCCTATGGTTTCGCAGCATAACGTATGGCTACCGTTTCTTGATACAGTGGATGTAGTCATCTTTGTAGCTCCTATATCATGCTTCGACGAACAACCACGCGAAGATCCAATGGTGAACCAATTGGAAGACTCGTTTACCTTATGGAAAGCTGTCTGTTCATCCAAGCTCCTGGCATGGGTGCCTTTCATCCTCTTCCTCAACAAGATTGGGATCTTGGAACACAAAATTGCGAGTGGCGTCATGGTCAACCAATATGTACCCTCATACGGGGATCGCCCTAATGACATTCAATCCATCGTTAAATGTAACTGTACCACATCAACTTCACCTTTGTTAGCTACTACGCTACCTTGGGTCTCTGGGGACTAATTACACTTTGTGGCGCCGTGTTCTCTGTACACTTACGCCAAAAATTCATGGATACCTCAAACGCCATTCCCGGAACCACGGATGTGCCATATCCATTGCACGTCGGCAATCGTTGAGTGTATTTCCCTCCCTGTTTTTCCCTGCGCAGTTCGCTGATTCCTCCTCGGTCCGTGCTTTTCAGGACACGCCAACGATAGCGCAAATATTACTGCTTTGTATGTGGACGTGTCTTTCGTTGCTTCCTTCGGCAAGTTGGATTCGGATCGGTTTAGCCTACAATTCCACCTCATCAGAGCCCACCTACAAAGAACCTGTTTCATATAGCAAGTGTGTGCACACAGCCCAAATCGGAGATGCGAAGTCTGACGCATGGTGCATGGTAACCCACCAAGCTCTTTTCCTGATACCACTTTGACAGCCTAGAGTTTCACTATTCCTTTGTTCGCCACCCTAGAGACTGCGCGAGTGTACTATACTTTGACCTTTTCTACTTGTAACGCATGATACTACCGCTGTGCATATATTGGATTACCCGCGTGCATCAGCTTGTTACCTTTCCTGTGCGGCCACTGAGGTGATTTTCAAGCAAATTCATACGTCCTTCTACTATCGGATGCACTACGACTTCGGCTACTGGTGGGATCGTGGGAATCGTGCTTTGGCCCATCCAGATACCACACAGTGGATGCTATGACCGCCACTGTGGCTGGCTCAGGCTAAGTCAGTCCCCGCCAAGGACTCGTGTTGAACGGTAAGATTCAGTGCAGAACCATATCGATTAAGCCTTTTGATTACAGTCCACCGATTCTCTGATTCGCGGCCGAGCAAGCTGGTAAGGCTGCTGCCATCAGAAACACCGGTCGGCAGTGTCCTAGTCGCACCCGAGCGCTGCAGTGTTTGCTTTGTCCATGTGGTGAAAATAAAGGTCCACACTAATATCTTTTTGTGACGCTTGGAACGTCTCTGTCCAAACTTCACAAAGTGCGATACTGTACCGTGCCCTTCGCTTTGACTTCCCCTCTCGCAGACAGTGACGCGGAAAGTCAAAGTTGCAAGGACAGACATGTCCAAACAATGGGGACATGAGAAGCATATAAAGCGCGACAGGTAGGGTGATCTCTTCACTCAAACGCATTTTTACCCGCGAGAATCTGGTCATTCTCCTGGACATACTTCATACCCTCTGCATATACCTCTGTGCCATTCTCGTGCGACGGGACAATCTATAAATCATGCCCAATGTACGTTTTCGTCCCCCTCATCGGATTTGGAACTGACTGGTTCACTCCAGACTTTTCCCTGCACATTTGCCGACTGCGGCCAGGTCTTCTCAAAGGCTTATGAGCTGAAGAAGCACAAAGCCACTCACGACGACCCCGACAGGTATGCGTAGATCCCTCAGCAACATGACATCTTCTCACATGACCTTCACCGATAGCGTACACCATTGCCCGAACTGTAAATTTTTCACTCTTTCAAAGAAGAGCCTCGCGATCCATGTCGCAAACCAGTGAGTTTAACATTTCACTACATTGTTATCTCTAGTACCGGGATGCTAACATGCTTCATTTCCAGCACCGGCGAGAAGAACCTCGAGTGTCCTGAAATGGTCACCGTCGGTAACAGTGAACGACGCTGCGATTATAAAACGCATGACCCTGCGGCCCTCTCGAAGCACCGCAAGAAAGTTCATGCTTATGTACCTGCATCCAACCGTGGCCGGCCAAAGGCGCCTCCTCCTTCTCCTCGCAAGACTCGGCAAAAGAAGGAAGAGAAAGCTCCTCGACGTCTCAGGCGTTCCAAGCGTCTTGCCGCATCGCCACGTCGCAAAGCGACTCGCTCACCACGCAAACCCAGGAGTTCCAAGAAAGACCGTGGCAATACCTCCACCTCTGCCAACCGCACACACGTTCTTCCTCTGGAAGGCGTGTCTCGAAGCGCGGTAGTTGTCGAGTATCGTTACGGGTGTTTCGACTACGATTCCAGCACCGCCTTGGTCGGCTCCGATGATGAGATGGGATCAGACACTCTTTTCGATCCTTCGTTGCGTTTCGAGTGGATGGCAAGGTACGAGATGGGGTACAGCACATTTGGCACGACTGGCATGAAGTATGAGCCCGCACCTTTCCCTGTGAGCTCCGCTCCAGATCTGGCTCCCGACGTCAGGACCGACCGGGAGGGCTGTCTCTGCCCCGAATGGATGGTCGAAGCTGGCGTCGAGGGTTGGGACCAGTCTATGTTGTAGGCTCACAAGGAGTACTACACGTGAGCTGGTGGTCCGAGTCGTGCATGGTCTACTCTCATTGTGTCCCACCCTTTTTTTTTTTCCTTCCTTGCATCTTTATTTGCCAATTGCTCTTTTCACTCGCTCATTACCTAAATATCATCATCGATGTATCTCCGTTGTATCGCTAGTTAACTTCCCACTCTCATTTTCTATCCTGTCTATTGCAAATAAACATGACCTTGGTACACGCGCACTGCTCAATAACTTTCATGGTCGTTCGGTTTAGACCACGTTGGCCGTTCCGACGTGCATGTCGCCATGGCGTACGAAAGACTGGGCCATCTGGATAATTGTGAACATTGCGGTGGATGCATCGATGAGGATCAAAAGGCAAACTGGAGTAGATATCTTGACAAGAGCGTTCATAATCAGGCAAGCCTGAGTGTCATGACCCGCACTTGAACCACTCGGTGAGGTGGGTATTATAAGTAATGCATGCCTTGTCGCTAGCTAGCACGGGAGGAAGGAACATTGCCGTATCAGTTATCCGAATCTATCATGCGCAAAGGATCGTAATGGGACGTTTCACCAACAGTTTCTGATTGCAATCAAGAAGGCAAGCTAACATTTACATTTACACGGTGACCAACTGATACAAAATGACATGCAACAGCAAAAGACACGATATCAAACACGAGAGCACGGTGAATATAATGGGACTACATTAATTGAATAAAATGATCGACTCGGAGGGGAAAAAAAATAGGAAGAGAAGACGCGAAAGTGAGGTCGGACCAGGGCTTTAGGGAGGAGACCGCTTTGGGTGTTCAGCAGGCCAGACGGGGTTTAGAGGTGGGTATACTTCCGTTGCGCGTCCAAGATATAGCGGTCCCATTCCTCGACGTCCATGTAGATCATTATGTCAGGGAAGTGATGCCCAGTCACACCGCGATCAGTGTCGTTGATCGATGGAACGATCGATTGACCCGCACCAGTCGATTCGCGTGGGGATGCAAGTGTATTGGTTGCTTCGGCGCGAGGGACGCCCGAGGCAACTGAAGTAGAACTTGCATGATTCGATTGGACTGCGGGGACCCCAACGAATCCATTGCCGTATTGGCTGACCTGTTCGAAATGACTGTTCTTGAAGGGCGGTTCCACGCGTGGGAAGGAGTTGGTTGTATACAGCGAAGAGTCGTAGTTTCTGGTGCGAGATGCAACTGAACCCCAAGTATTCGACTGTACCCCTGGTGGATTGGGTCCACCCAACCAAGTAAAGGCATTGGCATTGTTGGGAGTCTCGGCGGATGTGTGAACTGAATAATTTCCCGTGAGATTAACACCGCGATCACCGTAACTGTACTGTGAAGTGGATGCAGAGGTTGCAGAGGTCGATTTCTGTGCGTAATTTGCTCTCGGTACCCTTCCATGCAGGATATTCGGTTGGGAAGAAAACCTATTGACGAGGTGTTCCGCGGCCGAAAGTTGAACTGTAGCGTATGTATTTGTCGACTCGGAGTTGTCATAGTTGGAGGTATAAGATGCAATTGAAGGAACAGTCGACCCTTCCCAAGGTCTGCTTGTCTGTGAGCAGGAATTGTAAGACGGTTCAGGAGCTGAAAGAGCCGCATCATTATTTGCAACATCGTAGAATGATTCTTGACGTGATATCGCGACGACGGTATGACTGGCGTCCGGCGCAGGATAGTGCTCATTGTCTATAGGTGGAGGGACCTTTGCTCCTCCATCCACTCCCCGAGAAGCGCTCGTACACATCCGTGAGAGTTCGGGATCTGGGGTGTGTCCGTATCGTTCCTTGTGCAGTACCCTATCAAAGTTTGGTTGAGTTCGACTGGCCGTGTCATAGTAACATCCTGACGAACTCCGAGGGATCCTGGACCTGGTGTTTTTTGTCACAATGTCTTTTGAGTTCATACCGTCTGTGAAAGGAAGCGCCGCAGTTTTCGTAGGTGCAGGGGTAGGACTAGGATGAATTGGTCGGTCAGCGCCCTGGTGAACTAAAGGGGGGTACGTACTTTTTTTACTTTTCCCATGACACGTTCTAGGTGGTCGAGTAGGTAGAAAGTCTGCGAGACTAGCCAAAGGGTTACAGATGACGAGAAAGGTGGGAGAAACGCGCTTTTATGTGTATCGGGATCGTACCCCGAGAACAGGCCGTACGCCCGTTTTACTCGCCAATTCCTGAAAGCACAAAGCAAGCTGCAATACCCGCGACATCTGCGCACGAGGCCCCCGAGCGTCACAGCCCGACACCCGGATGAATGAACCCTGTGGACAGTCAGTGTGAATTGTGAAAAACAAGGGTGCGCACTTGAATGTCTGTACGCGAGTCACGTCCAGAATCTTACCGAGGTGGTGGCGGTGATTACGTCACCGATCAGGAACTGAGACAAATGTGGTTTGTGTCGTTCGAGTTTCGAGTCTCACTGAAAGTCGTACAAAGGAGCGCCGGTAACTATGACGGGTTCCCTTACTACCCGTTCATTTCGCTTCCAAGGCAATACATAGTCGCCACAGATGTGGACAAATCACCCACAAACTAACACTCGACCTCACTCTAATGACACAAACAAGTCTGTACCTTGGGCGTGGATCCTTTTTCTCCGGATCACGTTCCAACCCGAAACGAGCCCTTTGTGTAAGTCACACACCAACTCTCCATTTCACATTCCACAGAAGCTTCTGGTGTGGACGTTCAATTTATCGCTTGCACAAAGCAGCAGGTTTGCTGTGTCGGCAGAGCGGAACATACGTGATGTTTGGAAGGCGATCACATAACAATTTGGGCTCGACAAGGTCAAGGGAATATATCCACAGTTCATGCATACAACGTTGGGGCGTTATCAACACTTCAAATCCCCAACTGTCTTCGAGAATCTGGTCATCCACGCGTACGTTCTGTGTATATAGCGATTACATAGAAAATGCCCAAAGTACGTTTTCTGATTATCTCATTCGGGATGGAATTAACCAATTAATTCCAGAGCCTGTTCCCCTGCGACGTGGCCGGCTGTGGGATGGAGTTCTCGAGAGAATACGAGCTCAGGAAGCACAAGGCCATGCACGAAAACATACGCGAGCCTTGGTAACATGTCCGCGTGTAAGCTGAGAACTATCGGTAGAATGCTCTACTGCGAGTGGGACTGCGAGTTCTACACTTTAAGTTCAAATAATTTCAAGATCCACCTTAGGACACAGTAAGTCTACTCTTCGGAGCAATTCTACCCACAACGAGATGCTCACTTGCTCAGTGTCTCCAGCTTTACAAACTCCGGCACATCCATGCACACAAACAGGCTTATGCAGAGCGATTGGAGCCTGAGGCGGCTGGATCCAACAGCAACACATGGATTGCTCCCAATCTCATGGACACACATTGGCAGTCCACTACGTAGGATCACTCCACACGACAGGCTCTTACACTCGAAGCAGCATTGCGCCGATTACCCCTCGCCAACCACAAGGACACGTCCCATTCAACACCGCCACAAATTTCCAAGGCTCCTGGTCAATATTTGGCGTTGAGATGTACACTGCGTCGTTCACGACCGAAACTTATGGCTACAACCACGTGGCAAACGCTTAGATGCAGGCGAATACCCTTGCTACTACGAATGGTTTCGACACGTACTTTTCCTAGGACGACTCGCACGGTTATCAGTTATGGGATGCGCCTCAGTGGTAGAGTTTCCAGACCGCATACTGCTTGATCTTGATGGTGTAGCTTGATATATACCCTTTCAGTCCATTACAATGATGATGATGTATATTGTGTATGAAATCGTTCTTTCTCTGCAATAGTACCTATACCACTCTCGCGCAAAATGATATGCTTCCCCTGACGTCAGCTACAGCTTCAAATGGGGAGTCGTGCACTCGGAAACGTGAGCCTAGGAAAGAACAACCATGAGCCATGAGTTGACCATTCGCAGCCGCTCACCCGGCCCTTGCACTCCGTTTTCGTGAGTAACGTTCAAAGGATACGTTGAGTCATCGCAAAGCCAGCTCAGCAAGCAACGGGCTGTTCGGACCCCAGATGGGGAGTGCTTTGGAGTGAGGCTAAATTGGAGATTTGCGACGAAAGGATGAGACGACTTGACCACAATCTATTAGCTGTGGTGCCGGCTTGGGAGGGAGTGAGACGCGTGCTGGACCCTACCATATTGTCAAAAAACCAAATTGGTTCCATTTTTGTGTTAGAACACACTAACATTGGGTTGGACGACGTCAAATGTAACTGAGGCGAATACGATGGTTAAAAGAGACTTATTCTTATCGCGGCCGACGCCTGAGTCAATCTTTGTTTGTGCACTTTGTTACCTTCAACTGCATCACCGTCGCACCCAAGAGTCTCACATGCATCACGCCCTCGAGATAGAAGAGATACTTCTCAATATTTTCCATCACTCAAGTTGTCTGCCGGGTCTGAGCGCGGATCAACGCAAAACGGCCACTCCCGATCTAGCTGCTCTGGCCAGAACATGTCGCGCGTTCAGGGAACCAGCACTCGATGTACTCTGGAGTGTCATCTTCGACCTGTCCCCGCTGGCACGGTGTCTTCCTGGGGCATCTCGTCGACTACCCCCAGCAAACTCGGTGAGAGCCATTTCATGTTCGTCACGCATTGCATATTGAACGTCTTCCGACTGTAGTATTCATTCAGCAGACCACTTGTGCAGACCGATTGGGATATCCTTCAAAGCTATACGCGTCGCATTAGATCCATACAAAAGTTCAAATTTGGACTCGACCGGAAATCCATCAAGATCCTCTCGAATCCTCCTACTACTGGGCCACTTTTCCCGAGCCTCCGCGAGCTGCATTGTACATATACAAAGAAAACCATGCCTTTGTTACACCTGCCCTTCCCATCCTTGGTTTCCCTCTATGTCGAGTTCGGAAGTCCACAACTGTTCCAGAATTCTCTCCACTCGTTTCCCAGGTGCTCCCCAAGTATAGGGAAGCTTAGCATTAGCATGCGTGAGCCTCGAGGCATGGTGAAAAAAATGGAACCCAACTATATCTGCCGCTGGCAAAGCCTCTGGTCTGTGCATTGTCCTGGAGTCACCTTGGACGTAGATGCTCTTGTCCATCTGTCCCGCATGCCTGCGTTGACTTGGCTCGGGTTCACGCCCAGCGCTACATTGCAAGCTTCCGAATCACCCCTTTTCTTTTCCAACTTGCACGACTTGACACTATATTCTCATTCCTTGGACCCAGTTTCGCAGTTACTCTCTTTGATCCGACTGGTTGCTATGGCATATTTTATTGTCTTCTTTACCAACTGTCCTTCCAGGCAGAGTCTCACCTTCTTCATGGCCAGTGTTCAGACATCGGGTGCTGGACATACCGTCCGGAGCCTGTGGTTGATGCAAAACTCCCCCCCTTCAAGTGACGTTCCCCGCTCAGAAGCTCTTTTACTTGGCTTGGAAGACTTGCGGCCTCTCATGGCGTTCCGCAACATTCGTGACATAGTCCTCAATATGGAGTGCAACGTGCGACTGACAGATAGCGATGTGCTAACGTTGGCATCGTCATGGCCCCAGTTGCAACATCTCCAAATAAATGAAGATTGGGGCTGGAACTCACAGGGTGGACTCACCCCTGGTGGACTTCTACGACTTCTGAAGACATGCCGGTCACTCGCTCACATTGCCATCCTCCTCGACACCCGAGGTTACACTCGATTCCCACCCAGTCAAACGCCGGAAAGTCTCGGATTCATATTGCCATTCAAGTTTTCCATCGATGTCCTCGACTCTACCATTGAAGCAGAGTCTGTTCCGGCCATTACATCTCTCTTCTGTGGTCTCGCAGAAGCATGTGTGGAGTTTTCATTCTTTCATCGGAATGGTCTGTATATGGTGGAACCCCCGAATGCGGAGGAATATAGGCAGCGTTGGCATGATGTATATATACGTCTTCATCAGCCTTCCGAGTTTGTTGATTCAGGCTCGGAATGAATATGGGAGGATTTGCCCGCTTGAGGGTCATTCCGGTTGGTACATCGATGTTCAGAGACTGTCACGAACTTGAATGTACATTTTGCTGATGCCAGAAGGCTCCATGACTCGAATAAACCTGTCCATGTAATCATTCCCACCAGGATGATCGCGCAGGCTGTACGAAATCTCATGGATCTCGGGAGCATAAGCCTTGGCTCGCTACTAGACTCCTATCTCGCATCACACAGCTTGGTGTTACCACTCCTCCCCAGAAGGATCTGATGTCCCCGTCCAATCAAGCTCTCATTTTCCGAACCTATCACATTGTCCTCCTACCCGAAGCAATTTTCATGACCACATGGGTCAGCACCAAATTCATCCTTTTCCCCACTGTCTTCCTCCTTGCCAACCAAGTCCCATTTCCCCAACATCTCGCCCGCCACTTCGGGCTCCTAACAGGCATCACGGCGCTGATGCTCTAGGGCGGCCTCTATGACACTATCCAGCGAAAGCCACGTTGGATCCAGGGATCTGTTGGCACATCCTGTATCACGTCTCTTACTCGGTAAGCTTCTGTTATGCGTGGCACATCACCTTGCAGGCAGTGTTTCCCGACTGTAAGTGTCATTATCATATGTGTGCCTGTCAAATTTCTTTGACTGTCATTGACATGAACTGGCAGGGTTTGCAGATGGCTTGCCGCATGATTTCTTTGGCTGTGGCATCCTCCTCGCCATCGCCATGCTTATACTTGCTGTTGTTGACATCCCGTATGTGGCCATATGGATGACATGGATGACTGAATGTAGTAGCACGTACTTCTAGTATCCACTAATACACTGCTCAAGCATCTGGATACCCCAACTCCGTCCACGAGCACCTCAAGCTGAGTGTCTATAATCAATGACAGGCCACA
This sequence comes from Boletus subcaerulescens, assembly GCA_038090555.1. NCBI lineage: Eukaryota > Fungi > Basidiomycota > Agaricomycetes > Boletales > Boletaceae > Boletus > Boletus subcaerulescens. The sequence continues at coordinate 27,160 of JBBPNA010000205.1, read as the reverse complement.
TCTGTGGCAACACCCGCTATGGGAAATGAGTCAGATATCCACCATGCCAACAGCAATGAAGGATCGACCCTTCTATTGTATAGGGACAGAGAAGGGACAGCTCACAAGATACCGGAACAGGGAGACAGCAACAGTGAATGGTTGAAATCATTTTCTTTCGACAGAACACATGATTTGCCCCTGTGTTCAAAGTAGTGGGACGGCTGTATATGCTAGCTTGTCTGCATGTATGTGAGGACGCCAGACGACTGAACACAGAGCGAGCAGATGGAAACTGAATGACATTCAATGAAGTGACCAAGGGACCATTCATGGGGGCTCTAACAGTTGCCCTCTCTGCGTCTGAAGCAGGTCTCACCTCAGAGGCTCAGATAAAGTTGCTCGGGGGTCTCTAACGGTCACTGCTTTCGCCATTGAAGGTCTCCATTCGTTGGTTCATATTGGCCGGTACCTCAAGCACATTGACATGCTGATAGGCAGCAAAATCAAAATACGCGTCAAACGACGCACACGTACAGCATAAAAATGCACCCGCCGACGAGAATTCCCTAAAATCCATCTTAAGCGTGAATCTAACAAATATCTTGTTGAAGAAAGACCAATACCTTCGGAAGAAGAACCCCATTGTTCAAGTTGAGCACGCAGGCACAGGAATGCACAGGACAGGGGTATGATCCACTTTCTGAGACAATGGGCAAGCCAACCTCTAGCCGTATTCACATCCACGAAAGCGACCCATAAAGGGCAAATTATTCGGCAGCAGAACCTGACTAGTCAAGCGCTGGAATGCGCAGGGCAACTTTCCAAGAGAAGGTGGGCGCGTGACGTACCCGGGACAGATCGACGAGGTTTCCCAACATTCGTCTTGATCGTGAATGTAACAAATATTCCGCAGGACAAAGACCGTTGCCTTTGAATGCACACGAATGCTTTTGTTCACAACGTGCATGCAGTGCGGTAATCCACTCACTGCATCGTGTGTGCATACGCGACTTGTTGACGCTGGCTTACCCGTCGTCTCTGATGGTGCCAGTGGAGCAGGACCAAGCTGAAGAAGGGCCGAGAAGAACTGGGCCAGTCAGTGGCAGTCTAGGTCGGTCACGTGGGACCTTCCTAGAAGAGGTAGCAAAGCGCGGCTCGGTCCTGCTCTGCTCGCCGTGGGCGCGTTCTCGGCTTGTCTCCGTAACCGCTTCCTCACCAAAGCGGTCGAGCTCCTAGAACAAGGACGGGGTGTCTTTTGGAGCCAACTCATGGATCCGGCGGCGGCGCGGCTGGAAAGAACTAGTTCACGCGTCTAGCATCGCTCATTCGCCAAACGCTAAGTGGGATCGCATTTGCTATCCAATAGAGAGGATTCGCTAAGCGACACAGCTCGAGGTCGTTGTCTCTCCTCGACAGATGCGACGGCTTCACTTTCAGCACGCCGCAAAGTCGTCGAAATGTCGCTATTTGCTATTGCTTGACACAGAGCGACATATGGTTGAGGCACTTTTCAAGGGGTCTCCTCAACTTCGAGGCAAGATCATCTTCAAGTTGATGATAATTGTACTTTGACCTCGACTGGAGCAGTCGTGTGTACATGGCGCTGCCGCGTCTGGTACATACGTCATGGTCAGGCAGCCAGGCTAAATATATATAAGATTTCACAAATTGGAGCTTGACAACTCTGGAAATATTCAACAACGCGATCGACATCAATTACCGCCAACGAGGACAGGTAAAGCAAAGTAACAAGTTCGACAGCAAACGAGGACATAGAACTAGGCACCTAGATGTATATAGAGAATCCGTTGATCGAGTGGTACATTGACCGATCTCATCGTCTTGTGCAGTGCAAATGCTGCGCGGGTATAATCCAGACAACCAGACTCGTTCACCATATGCTTGTAAAACGTCGACGTGATCTTGTCCGTCTCTGCATCGTCTACCGCCCACATCGTGCCAATCACAGAAGGGAACCCGGCGAACTGCATCGCCGACGCGAGATGAATCACCTCGTCAGGACTCTCCTCGTCTCCGACAGTCGTATGACATGCAGAGAGATACGCAAACTGGGGATTCTCTGGTTCACATCGCATGATTCGCTCAATTGTGAGGTGGCCGTCATGGAGCGCAAACGCAGATTCAAATGGTCGTGTTCGGTTGGGAAGGCCGTGACATGCAAGGTGCACCCATTCGGTCTTGCAAAGCTCCTCGGCAACACGTAAAATGCAGGATTCGGGACCCTCGATTTGTTTGAAACTAGCAAGACCACTGATGCGCTGACCAATATTGGCCAATTCGGTGCCGACGGTGAGCAGTTCATTCTGGCCGATGACATTCGCTTGACCAATGGCAAGGAAGCGTTGCCCGGCGCTCGTGGGATTTGATGAACTAGGCCGTCTGGCACGAATGAGAGCGCTCAAGGTGGGGGTGTACGACGAGATATATAGATCACTGAGATTCCGTTGAGCCTTCCTATACGGACCAGCGGCATGCAGGGGTAGGACGGAGAAATCAGCGGTCGGGCACCACCAGATACGCGACTGTAGTGGAAGTGTCGTCAAGAGAAAATCCACAATGGGCGAAACAACCTGATCCCAGAGAGTGCGCAAGAGGGACCCGAGCTCCCTTGTCACGTCGACCTTCTTTGCACGCTCAGTCGAAGCATGGAGTTTTGCTGAGAGGTCGCGAACACTCTCTTGTGTGATCTGTAATGGAATGTGGACGGGATCTCGATCGAGTAAGACGACGAGCGCATCACAGCTATACTGGCTTGCATTCACGATGATAACAGGTCCCCCACTGACAGCGTGGCGAATATCTGAGAAGAGCGAGGGAAGAAGGAAACGGGAGAGGCCAGGTAGTTCGCGAATATTGATGATAGTTTTCTGCATCTCAAGGATGAGATGACACAGCCGTCCATGCTGATCTGCACCAGGTGCATCAAGGGCAATGCGAATAAGCGAGGCCACATGCATGAACTCGTCTGCCAACAGCCTTCCTGCTGGACCAAATGCCATGACATCATCAAGTGGGAAACGGAGGCGACTGAGTTGGCTCCAAAAGACGCTGCGGCCTTGTTCGAGAAGCTCAACAGCACGTACACAAGCACCTCTACGAAGACATGCTGAAAACGCGTCCACTGCAAGCGAAGCTGAACGCTCTTTCAGAATGACAAGATGTTGGGGTAAGAGTGGCAGGGCAGCAAGATGATGAATGAGTAATCGAAGTTATGTTTCATATGCAAGGAGTGTTGAGGGGTGCTGGAACTCTTCGGCCACCCGGATCCATGCTCGAGCGGCAGACAGATCCATTGAAGACATGAATTGAGGTGCATCAACCAATTGAGCATACAGACTGAATAGGGATTTCTTATCGTCCGCTTGTCTCAACTGCATGAACCGAGTATAGAGGTCGCTTGCAAGGTTCTCCAATGACCTGGACCGATCTATATGACCCAGAAAGGGAAGGTCGACTGCGTCTCGGCCGAGGTTAATGGCCTCATCAAGGTCCGCCGTCGCCCCGAGCTGGTTGTAGCGAGTCGAGAGACACACTGCGAGGTTGATCAAAGACGATGAGCGATCAGGGTGTCCTTGCGGGCGAAGTTCGAGTGCTTCTCGGCCAAGGACAATGGCATCATCGAGGTCCGCCATTGCCCCGAGCTGGTTGTAGCGAGTCGAGAGCTGAACTGCAAGGTTGTTCAAAAACGCGGCGCGATCAGGGTGTCCTTGCGGGTGAAGTTCGAGTGTTTCTCGGCCAAGGACAATGGCATCATCGAGGTCTGCCATTGCCCCGAGCTGGTCGTAGCGAGTCAAGAGATGAATTGCAAGGTCGTTCAAAGATGTGGAGCGATCAGGGTGTCCTTGCGAGCGAAGTTCGAGCGCTTCTCGGCCAAGGACAATGGCCACATGGAGGTCTGCCATTGCCCCGAGCTGGTCGTAGCGAGTCGAGAGATGAACTGCAAGGTTGCTCAAAAACGCGGCGCGATCAGGGTGTCCTTGCGGGTGAAGTTCAAGTGTTTCTCGGCCGAGGACAATGGCCACACTGTCACTTGTCCCGCCTTCTCGCTCAAACATTGCAACAAGGGATTCTCCCAGTGAACCCAGCTGCTCAACTAGGAGACACATTATTATTTCACTGCTCTGTACACGGACAGGATGAAACGGGTACATTTTGAACGCCTGCGGGCTGCCGAAATCTGTTTAAACCTGGCGACGACAGGTTTCGCCCTTGAATGTACCCTGCAAACTTGTATAATTATTTCACTATTGTTCGCCGTGTTGAAAGAGAAGATAAGCGTACCTTTTGGTTTCATGCTGGCTCGTAGAACTTGATTCGATGCTGTTGTTTGGGGAAAAGGCTGGCGCTTGCCTGAGGCAAGGCAGTGTCACTAGTCCGACTGGTGCGGCAGTCGGACCGTCGATATTTAACCCAAAGCTTATCCACGATCATCCTACCACTACTCCTCGCACTGGTGGCAGAAGAAGAATGTGCTTTGCAGTTTTCCTCCTCTTCCAATGACCCGCTGTAGCCTGTAGGTTTGTTTCGCCATTGCTTAGTCACCTTGCCAATGCTTATCTGCCAACATGCCCACCCCGTGACTTGGCGTCAGCTGGCCTTCTTTCTTTTTGCACTCGCATCATTTAAGGGCCCTCCAAGCTTTGCCGCGGCTGCATCATTCCCTTCTCCGGCCCTACAGCTACCATGCGGCGCACTCGCTTCATCAGGGGCATTACTTGGAATGAACTACAAGCATAAAGTGTACTCGGCACACGATGGGTGCACTCATAATGATGTCCTGGAGGGTATTCAGACATCTGATGCCCGAGGAGGCGATGAAAATCGAAAAGGCGCGGAATTCAGGAGATGCGTGTGCCCGAAGGAAACGGTCATGATCTACTTGTCGTGTGTCTGGAGTGGAGAACTCGATTCTGACGACGCGGAATAGTTCTTCGGAGGGTGCAAATAGCCTCACAACTCCCCTCGTGCCGCACAGAGACCATGCGGTGTTAGTTCCTAAACCATACTGCACGATCTCGGTGAGCCAACATGGATTCAGAAGGTACTTGTGTCTTTCTGACGACGTGCACAGTCACTAAAAAAATAACATACCTAGCGATTGAAGAGTTTCATTGACGAGACGATCGACCTCGATCGTGAAGCCCTGCAACTTTGTCCAACCGACCATCCTGAGCGATCCGTCTGTTTGACTTAGAGGGACCTTGACATGGTCACTTCCCTCGGCCAAGAAGCACTCGACCTTTGCCCACAAGGATGTCCTGATCGGTCAATGTCGTTGGACAATCTTGCGGTTCATCTCTCCAGTCGATACAGCGAGCTCGGAGTCATGGAGGATCTTGATGAAGCCATTGCCCTCAGCCGTGAAGCACTTTCGGACCTTTGCCCGCAATACCACCCTAATCGTTTTTAATAAACAACCAGTTCAAGGGTCACGGAGGACCTCGATGAAGCTATTGCCCTCAGCCGAGAAGCACTTCAACTTCGCCCACAAGGACACCCTGATCGGCCAATATTGTTGAACAACCTTGCGGTTCATCTCTCCAGTCGGTACAAGCAGCTTGGGGTCATGGAGGACCTCGATCTGGGTACAGCGGGTGATCAGAACCCCAGTTGCAAAAGATGTGGTCAATGCCGACCTGCGTCAGAGTGTGCAAGAAGAGGGAGGATGTTGTCAGTACCATGATACCGTACTATTGATGGAGACTGTGCGACGCAGTTGAAGTACTCACTGGGAGTCTCAGACTACTATGCCGGGGGATATATCGCATGCGTTTTGGGGATGAAAACGTCATGGTTGATGAATTATGGGCACGGACAGACACGCGTCGACTGGGCCTTATCGCCCGCGCCAGCGAGTATAAACTCAGTATTTCACAACCAAGCGACCCCCCATCTTGACATAGTACACACTGTGCTGTATGTACACGGGTTCTGGAAGAACTCGTAAGACCCAGACAGCTAGAGACCATGTGATATACGTGAATCACACAACAATTCCAGGAAATATGTTCTTTAAATAGGGAATATGCTTACAGTGCGATCGTCTCGAGATCTGCATCTAGATGACATCTATCCAAAGACTCCCCCGCCAAGCAATTCCAGACCTTGCTAGTCCGAATCCGACGACTCATCCTCATCCACGTCCTCATCGGAATCGACATCATTTTCGATATCACTGTCCTCGAAAAACTGTAATGTCTCGACATTCACCTTCAACCAATCTATATCCTCGTCGTCCAGTTCGCAATCTCGATCCACGTAGAGAGAGCTAAGAGGTACCCCTGCTTCCTTTCTCTGTAAAACAAGCTTGCGGAAAGCAATCCCGGATCCCCCAGAGACGTAGAGTGTCGTGAGTCGAGGGAGCCAAATATCACCACGCCCGGGTAACGTGCAGGGTGTGGAAATGATATCGAGGAAGTAAGGATCGAGGAAATACAGTGAAATGTTGAGCGACCTAAGGTTCTGAAGCTCGCCGTAGAGCATCTCGATGGATTCCATGTGACATGGAAGTCCGGATAGTTTGAGACTTTCAAGGCGACTCGCCAAGCTGCGCGCCTGTTCTTGGCCTGGAGATACTGGTCTGGCGAGTTCACGGAGAAGGTCGTCGAAATCATCATCAATGTGATCAAGGTCCAGAGTTAGGTGTTTGAGTGCGGGCAGGTAGAACTTGCGGAGTAAGCCGATGGAACGCGCCTGTGTATTGAACGTGAGGATGAAATCTGTGACCCGAACAAGTTGAATAGGAGCATTGACATCCACGAGACCTCCAGGGGTTGGCTCGATGGACCATACCGGGGGTTCCCCAGACGGTCCTGATTGGCGTAGACTGAGCTTCTGGAGGACAGAGGCACTACGCAGGATGGTGGAAAACTGAGCCCAAGATGGACGGACGTCTTCAGCATGATAGGCGAGCTCCAGATGTGTGAGATTCGACGCAGAGGCGATCCATGGTTGATCCCAATCGACATGCACTCCCCAGAGGGCTATCTTGGTAAGCAAAGGGGCCGAGCCAGCGAAAAGGGTGAGATGCTTCGCCATCCTGGGATGCTGAAACGTGGCAGGGCTATCTGTGTCTTCGTAGTGATAGAGTTCAAGGGTCGTGAGTTGTTGAGCTGCGGGAACGGAAGGGTCAGAGATTGCGCTGAGAAACGCATACATGTGGTGGTACTCGGAGACCGAGACTTCTATTGTTCGCCAGCGATGAATGTGGGGAATGAGCATAGCGAACAGGATCTCGAGGTCGGCGTCGGAAGGAGGTTCAAAATCATCCTCGTATTCGTCCATGTCATCATAACTGATAGTGATGTTTATGGGGAGACTTTTACTCCGTTCCAATAGCGTCGATACGGGCTCGTACGGTGGACGTTCCTCCTGAGTGACTACAATATCCGTCCAGAGAGATGGCGTCGAGAGTGCGACGTTGCGCCAGTGCCGACAGACATGGGAAACAGCGAGTGTGAATCGAGGAAAGACTTGAGAGGATTTGGTTTCATCCGAGGCACTCTCGTCACCCTCGTCCTCTTCACCCTCTTCAACTTCGTCTTCCTTCATTTCGACGTCACGATCATGGATATCCTTTTCATGGGCCATCGTTGCGTCGAGATGGTTGTAGTAGGAGTCCGCTATATCTTCTTCGTCTTCAATAACATCATCTGCGAAGCCAAGCTCGAATATGTGCGAAAGGAGCTCAGGAGGCAGGTTGTTGGTGAGGCAGATCCCTCCTTTCGGAGGAACGAGGGGGTTGTTCGGCAGGAGTACTTGAGGTTCAAGTTGCTCAACACTCTGAGTCTGCGCGATTCCCATCTTCAAAAGAGTCTTGACATAGGGAGTGAGTGCAGGCAAACCAAAAGAATCAACACTCACTAGCTATAGAATAGGTATTAGACTCGTCGTCGTCGTCCCATCGGATGGTATAAGCGTCCGGTACCTTTCGCACCGGCAACGGCCGGCATGCTGTACGGCACACCACCATATTTGGACTGTTTACCGGTAAAGCTGTGATCCCGTGACCCAGCCCGTCTAAAGGTTCTTTCCCACCGCGATCGCGACCGCCATCCAGGAAATGGTAGGTGCAGCTGGCATGCAGGTGTGTTTCTATCGGTTCCTCTCAATGGACCAAATACATTGGACCCCTTTTCTCAAAGAACTCCAGTAGCCACTGCGTTCGGACTGCGAGACTGCGTTAGAGAGTGGTCAGCCGAGCAACGCTCGCTTGGTTGAAACCAGAAGGTCAATATTGTTCGCCGGCAATTAATCTCCCCAGTTGGTAGTCCACAGTTGCCCACCCATCCGCCGTCTCGAAGGTATGTCTGGATACGCCCTTGGGGAAGGTACCATATTATACCCCACTGCTTTATTCAACCTTCTTTCTGGGGACGTGAACTTCGTGTCGATCGTGCTGTTGTTTTGATCCCGTCTAGATTATCATGTTGATGTATCTGTTCTTGGACCTAGATACGTAGATGACAGTGACGAGTATGACATCCTAATCAGCAAGAAATCAGCAACGGGAAGCATGCTGACGACTCCGAGGTGGTGCTTACATGAGAGTGCTCTTCACAAGGGGAGGCATTCTTATTAATTTGAACGAGTTTGATCTCAGAGGTGGTTGTGGGTAGAAACGTTGTTGTTGATCGCCGTTTCCCCGACGACCGTGTTCAATGGAGGAGAGCTCTCCTGTTGACAGGTTATATTAGTCACTGGGCTGGATGTCCTTTTTTTCCGTCGGAAGGTTATGGGCACGTTTCAAGGAGCACGCTGACCTGAAGCCGTCGGGTAATGCTCGTTGTCACGGGTATGGACAGCTTTCGTTGTGTACCATTCGTAAGTATATGCATCATCATACCGTCCGGCCAGTCCATTGACCACCATAGTCGGAGACCGCCAATACGGAAGAGGGTGGGTTTGTCATTGGCGTCTGTTGCTTATATCATGGCTATGAGAGTATGAGTAAATTGATTACTTTATAATCGGGGCTTACAAACTGTACCCTGACATGGTGAATTGATGAACGTCTCATTCAGCTCAGCGGGGAATGTGGGCAAGGGGACTAGCACTCTCTGGATGACCGCCAAACGGCGGATAGGGCTCGACCGGAGCTTGGTACCTCACTACATGACACACACATATCATGTGCTTCCTAACTGTAAGTATGTGGGTCATGGAGGGGATCTAGGCTCCTTGGCGTACGTACGACCCAGAAAGATAAGAGACACATGCACACAAGGACCCCAAAAAGATATGGGCGTCTCGGGTGTGCCCTTTGCCACATGAGCGTAAACTGCTGTATATTGTTCCGTTCGATGCGCGAATACATACTATCATAGAGCCTGTTCACTAGCATACAGTGCTACAGGATCATAATCGTGTATCCCGACGTACTTGAATCGGAAAAGCTGGTACGAGGATATTGTGGATCGGTGCGCCGCATAGCATAGCTTTATGGCGTCAGACAGATCCGAAATGACGATGTCATCATCACACATGATGTGCACGCGCAAGGTTTCAAGTTCCTGTCCCATCATGCATGATCAAGGCATCGATATGAATGGGAGCGTTGCCCGTCGCGGCGCAAAAAGTAGTGCAATTAAATCGCGGCCTCCGATCCAGAGAACTTGCTGTACACGTGTTAGTACTAGTGTAGTGCCATCCTAGGATGCGAGCTGGCAGGCTGTCATGCACATACTCCTAGTCCCGAGTACTTGTGTCACCGAGGTTATTAGGGACAAAAGATGGGCGGCAACATGCCTCTGAAGCCCACGAGCCAACGCCAAAGACGTAGCTGCCCCGGGATTTCAACCTGAAGCCTTGCAATCAACGCTGACACCATCATGAGAATAACCCGGTTATCGGCGTCCGTTCTGGCCATTGCTGGACTCATGGGGACGAATGCCGCACCTACGTCCGAAGCGATGTCGGACAACACGGGGAGGCCGATGCCGACGGAGTTACATAGGGCCAGGGACGATACATATTTGGATGCCACGAGGACACGGCCGTTAGAGGGCGGACGCTTGAATGCTAGATTGTACGTGGTGTGCAACGTTGACAGGTTTGAAGGAACACTGAAATGCCGTTACAGAGCACAAAACGTCGGTCCTGACGAGATGACCTTGCCGACCGCGGCAAGAGAAGTTGAAACGTTGGATGCAAAGATAGGAGCAGAGGTGCCGGCTGCGAGCGGATCGAAATGGGCTGTGGTAATGGTTCAGAACATGCAGGGTAAGTTGGGTTTTCGGATCGAAATGTTGGTCGGATCATATGGACTCGGCTCATCACAGTGAGCTCAGCCGGGAATACGACCGCAGTCACCGACACGAAATCTTGTACCCGGATACACAACGTTGGGAGCGAGAATGTGGTAGTGGGTATTACTGTGTCACTTGGGAGGGAAAGTGGGTTGGTGGTGGGTGTCATGGTGGCCATAGCGTTGATAGCTGTGCTGTTGTGCTGCTGCACGTCACTATTGTGTTTGAGAGTGAGTCGATCGATGTCAGCTTTGACGAGACGCTCTCTGACGTCGGCATGTCACAGAGCATGAGGAAGACATTCGAGGATGCCGTGGAACGGGTGCAGAAGGGGCATGCCGGGGTTTCAAGTCCATCACAATGGACTGTGCCAGTGCAAATACCGGGTGAGAAGTGGACAATGCCCCTCTCGCCACTGCCTCGCACGGCGTCAGACGATGGTTATAGCTCTGTCCACCGCAGTGGGACGATACATGCATGCCCATGGCATGACCAGCGTGATGTCCACATGTAGCATAGGTACCAGTGAGATTCTCGCACCAGGGGGGAACGGCCCGGGATTCTCATACAATAACATTGCTTGTGAAATAATGAGATTGTTCAATGGGCTTGGCCACCGGTGAGCTAGTGGAACTTACCAAGACCAGGTCCCTGCGAGAGTGGTGGCAGTGGGAGCGATCCAGGAGCCGCGCAGCCGGTGACCCGTAACTCGGACGAGACCACCATCGCCCTTTTCATTCACTGGTTCAATAAGAGAATAAAAAAAAAGAATAAAAAAACCAGTCTCAGCGCCGATTCTCCTTCTTTCCCTTCCACTATCATCGTCCGCGTCGAGCCCGTTGCTAGATGTCGTCCTCGGGCTACCATCCGTCGACTCATCTGCACCGTGTCAATATCCATCCGCATGGAAAGCGCCCGTTCGAGGAGTGTGGCGGGTATGATTCAGACCCTGACACTTCCATGCCCATCCAGCCCACCACCAGTGGCACATCCTCATCCTCCAACAACAACCGCTTCCCCACTACAACGTCCTCGACGGGCCCGCACAACCCAGAAGCGAGAAACAAGAGAGCGCGGAGTACAAGTTCTTCCAGCATAGATGACTCTTCGTCCAATCCATCCTCTTCGAGTGGTTACAACACCGCACAGTCCAGCTCACGTAGCGATATCTTCTCCGATGGCCCGTCTGCCTTGCCTACGAACGCAGTAGATTGCCCAATCCACCCTGTGGCCTCGCCCCCTTCCTTTGTCGCTACCCAAGATGTCCACATGTCCGATCTACATCTTCCAATCCCACCTACCCAGCCCCAACGTCCCCATGTTCCCACTCCTTCAATCCCAGAAGATACCCTTCGTACTTCTTTACAGCGTTTCGCAGAGTTTGACCGCCAAATCGCGGCTCTCCGAACTTCCCTAGCAGCTACACGTTCCTCACCATTGCCATCTCTGGGTCCTTCCGTTGACGGAGATCCAAACCCTTTAAATGACCATTGGCATTCTGATCCACCGAACTTTCTTTCAAATGGCAGTTCTAGCCTACCACCTTTCACTACGTCAGACCCTGCCTCATCCGCCGTGGCTGTTGCACCCAGCGAAACCCGCAATTCATTATCCACCTTTGCGTCTTCCAACGGTCAGTACGCCACACATCTAGACCAGCTTGAATCAATTAACGCTCCTCCCTTGTTCCGTCCTTTTCAGATAGTGCTAATATTGCAGCGGCAGCCTCAACTGCATCCGGTAGCGGCCCCTCTGCGTCGTTCCATCCCACTTATAGTAATGTCCCTCGCTATCCACCCTATCCCTCTTATCGCCCCTCTGTTGGCGGCTCATCGCTTACCACACGCGTGGGAGATGTCGTTTCTTCCAGTTCTACGCCTGCTTTCATCCGACCGTCGGCCACCGAAATCACTACGCGACTGGGCACCCAATCGTCGGTCTCTGTCGAGTTGTCCGCACACCCTTCCACTTCCCACATCAGACACGTACCCAGGAGCTTGTCCCCGCTAGTCTTTCCACCCAATCCGTCGTCGTCATCACCGCCATCCACTTTTACTGATGATGTCCTACTCAGGTATCGTACATTATACGGCGGCGGGGACTCTGTCAATGGCCGATCGCGTAGACGAGGCGATAGCCCAGTGCCGAGTTCAGATCGCGAGGTCCCGTCCCGTCTGGATCATTCAAGCGATCAACCAGGTAAAGTCGTCGCTTTTTCCCACTCGGATATCTACTCAATTTTGAGTATCAGGAGTGTCACAAACACGCCTTAGCGACCACGTTAGAGTCATTAGGGAGCACTCTGTAGAGCGGGAATCTGTCCCCTCTCTCTTCGATGTCTTCAACATCGGCGAGTCCTCCCAGGATCGAAACAGGCCAGCACCGGTCCGAGAACCTGTTGCATCGCGATATACTTCTATCGAAGGTATGTACATCGTAATGATGTTCGTGTTCGTAAACTGAGTAATACGACTGACAAATAGAACTCGTGCCACCACGTGGACATGGAACCCACACCGAGAGGTCGAGGGAACCTGCACCTACCACCACCACAGTCGCCAACCAAGTCTCTTCACAAGACCACACCCGCTTGCATTCCTCGTGGACGTCCATCCCATCTTCCAACTCCCTCATGTCTGAAAGTGCGTCCGAGCGACGACACGCGCTTGCGCTTGAACGGTTTCGTGCGCGATTCCGTCGATCGAGCTTTGATGCGGATGACGAGTCGGACAGTCGGTGGTCGAGTAGCTCGCGGGGCGAGCGTGAGCGCGAGAATAGCGATCGAGGTGTTGCATCGCCGGTACCACCGAGTCCTGTGGAGAGCGCGCCAGGGACTGGAACGAGCATGCATTTCCCCCCGCTTGGTGCTACGCATGTACCATTGTCGACGACGAACAGGACAGAACCGGTGACATCGACGTCGACGTCTCTCCAACGGTCGTTCTCGGAGTTGTTTGCGGAGACGCAGAGGATCGCGAGGGAGGAAGGGGCTGAGGCTTGGTTGCTTGACTGGGATGCACCGAGTCCGGCAGAAAGACGAGAACGCGAACGAGAACGAGAACGAGAACGAGAAAGGCAGCTAGATCGGGAACGCCAGCGAGAAAGAGTGTGGGAATGGGAGAGGGAGAGAGAGCGCCTGAGAGACCGGTTGAGTCAAGATGTCCGAGGTAGGAGTTTCACTTCTGGTTCAAGCCTCCCCTCGACGAGTTCAGCGAGAGAAGAGTCGTCGCACCCTCCTGTGCCCACTTCGTTGGCACCGCCTCGACCGTCCTTGGGCCAAGTTGGAGCTGAGTCGAGCACTGTAATACCGAATGCGAGCTCATTGGCTACGACGACGAACAGCAGCCAACAGTATTCGTACAGCAACCTGAATCTGTCTTCTTTCCAATCCGGGATGTTTAGGGACTCGCTGAGGAGGAACGCCGAAGTGGATCAAACTTCTTTCTCTACGAGCGGAACTGTGGTACCTCCGCTGATCCCTGGGGAGTCACGTTCTGCGTCACGACTCGGTTTCGAGGACAGTGGAAGCGAGATGGATTTGGATGATATCGTGCGTACAGTATGTATTATTTTGACGTGGTGACCCTGATCTGACTGCGATACCACGTAGCGTCCACCTTCCCCAGAGTGGCTTCGGCGACAACCCTATGCTGGGTAAGGGGTCTACAGTGCGGTAGTATTATGATGTGCTGACTTTGTCTCTCCTAGTAACACCCCTCCACCCGACTATTCTCCACCGCCCCGTAACTTCAGTTTTCGACCCAGTTTCGCTGGTTTGCGTAGAGACACTAACGTCAACTATGATCCTCCCCCACTCCCTCCGCTCCCGAACCGAAACTCGACGGTGTTCCCCCGGCCTATACCATCGGCACCTCCTGGACAAACAAGGACCTCGTACGAAAGCAACAACCAGCCTGCGCCTCCGGAAAGAACAGAGCGCGATCGGTTCCTGCCAGCAAGAATTCTCGAGACATTCTATCGCTCACATGAGGACGGGCGACGAAACGCGCCACCTGTGACTGGGCAGCCGTTCCACCCACCGCATCCCCTGAACCAAAATCGTGCGCTGGCATCGGGTTCCAGTGTCGTTTCCCGAAACGAGGTCCTTGGACCTCGGAATGCGAGTGGCAATGGAAGTGGCAATCGTCCCGGGCCCGAAGTTGCGGGAGAAAATAGGAGAAGTTCGCTCAGTTTGGGAGGTTCGATACGTTCTCGGCTGGCGCGACTTGCGAATCCCCAGTCGTCTTCGAGTGGGACGGACATGTCGTCGTCATCGCGACAACGATCGCCTCCCCGACCGCTTGGGGCTCGTCCGCAGGTGGCGGAACAACGTCGGAGGACGTCATTGGTTTTTGGGAGTGTGAACGTGTTCGAGCACGAGGCTCGTGCGGACGCGCGCAGTGTGCCGGGCCCGCCACCATGGGCTGTCAGTGCTGGTGCCGCAGAGCCGTCGGTGATGACGCGCGATGCGCCGTGGCGTGCTCCTCGCAACGGCGCGTTCCCGCCGCCTCCGTCCACAAACGGTTCATCGCGACCCGACAGTTCCGAGGTGGTCAGTCGTGCTGAAGAGCAGCGCTCGCGTTTACGGACACTACGGCAGAGGTTGCAGTTGGATAGGGGTAGTGAAGGTATGCGTGTCTTTAGACCTGGCATGTTGAGAGCTGCAATGGGGCGGAGGGGTAATTTTGGTGATTACATGGTGCGTGTGTTTTCCCTTCGTGTATGCGTGGGGACTGATGGGCGATATGCTAGCCGGACGAGATGTTTGATGATTCCTATGAGGCGTTGTTGTCGTTGTCGAACATGTTGGGTGAGGTTCGTTCTAAAGCGACGCCGGAAGAGGTGATCGCGTCTCTACCGACTGGGACGTTTAAAGAGTGGAAAAGGGAAGATAGTGAAACGAGGTGTCCCATCTGCTTGGACGACGTGCGTGCCATTTGTTATGCTCTCTAGAGACGTATTGGCTGACAACTGCTAGTACGAGCCCTCGGACGTGGTGACGAAGCTAATAGAGTGTACGCACTGGTTGCACAAGAATTGTTTGGAGGTGGGTGTCATTGAAGATGTGCTTTCTTCGGTTGTACTAACTACGTATAGCAATGGTTGAGGACAGCCAATACGTGTCCTGTATGTCGCGAAAAAGTCAAGACGTCACCAAAACCTGCGCCTGCCACTCGGAGACGTCCATATCGGGAAATTTCTGTGCCGTCCGAGACGAACCATGGCGCGAGCAGCTCCATCTCTGGGAGTAGTAGACCCCCGCATGCAAATCCGCAGACGAACAACGGGAGGCCGGCCTCGTTTGCGGCGATGGTGTTTGACCGGTTGATGAACGATGGAAGAGAGACGAATGCGGACTCGTGGTCATCGAGTTCATCTCCGGTCCCACAACCGACACGCGAAACGCGGAACATTTACCTCGAGCGCTTACGGACTCAACTGCAACAGCAACATCCACACGAAGCAGCACGTACGCACGATTATCACGACATGTTTGTAGAGCCACAACCGCCCCACTATCATCACCGTGTACCACCTTCGAGTCAACCTAGGACGTCGACGTCTCGACCGACGGGTGGCAGGAATGAGGGGACTGGTGTGCGTCCGTTTGGGTTCGTGTCGGTGTTGCGTGGCCAAGGATCGGATTCGAGCATGAGTACGAACTCGAGTACGAGTATGGTTGTTGATGAGGGTAATCGTCGAGCGATGGCGAGTGGAGGGCCCGGATCGGGATCTGGGGCGTTGTTTCTGGATGCACCGACGATGCCGCGAAGAGAAAGCGTG
Source organism: Boletus subcaerulescens (assembly GCA_038090555.1). NCBI lineage: Eukaryota > Fungi > Basidiomycota > Agaricomycetes > Boletales > Boletaceae > Boletus > Boletus subcaerulescens. Next base: position 11,126 of record JBBPNA010000205.1, on the reverse strand, counting down.
TTTCCGTTTGTGCTACCGTCTTCTGGGACGTTTACTAGTTCTACCGCGCTGCCGCCGCCGCCGCCTCTCGCACAACAGCAGCAGTCGAGTTTTGATGGGCGTCCGGCGACGATGGTGATTTCGAATTCGAACGCGTCTTCGAGGGATTGGCGGAGCACTCGCGCGTATGATGGGCTGATCCATGTGGAGCCGTCGCGCTCGTCGTCGTCGTCGTCATCGATGTCTGGGATACAACCTCGGCCGATGAGTGTGGCGAACCGGATTCCGGTGGATGAGGAACACGAGTTTGGATTTAGTCTTTTCGGTCGTTGATGAAGAATGCATAGGCAAGCGATCCATTTCTCTCTTTACAATAAATGACCTCTCTTCATGTCATTTCTTGACTCTTCTTTCACTAGGCACTTTTTTTTTTCTGTCACGATTTGCACGTACGAGTCATGGTCGATGATATGACGGTTACGAGTAATTCACAATGTATGTATTATGGATCCTGCAGTATTTACTACATGTCATTTTGGAGTGAGAAAAGTCGTTCTATACATAGCCATCATCTTCATGTCCTGAAGTGATCCACGCCCCAGCGCCCAAATTGAGAAGTGAAACGCGCGAGATGAATTGATCTGTCAAAGTTTCAGATCGATCGCTCTGTCCTGGGGATGATGATGGCCTGGTGAAAAGCTAGAGCTGGGAGGGGTCGCGGGTGACGTGTAGCACGTGTCAGGATTGCAGTGCCACCAGCGAGTCAGTTCTGTGCCTAGGGTCTAGACTCAAGCTCCTTTTTTTTTTTACCGGGACCGCGTATCGCGTATGCCATCATTGTCCAGCTTCTTCCACTCCATCCCATCGTCATCCGAGTCGTGACCTGGTCTCATCGTTTGCTCTCAGCAGACTGTCTCACCCGCGAAAAGCATTGAACGCAACCTTGTCCACTTTCCACTACCCACCCACTCAGCCCGTCGCCATCGCCGTCTCTCACTCAACCATACATGGACGCATACGAGCTCGCACGGTGGACGCGGTTTGCAGCCAAGGGTGGTATCGGCAAGTGCACTGCCATTGTCGATTGTATCGCCCAAGAGATGGGTGAGGATTTGATGTTTCTCAAGGCAAGTCTGGTTCGTTTGTGGGTCATGGGCGGTCGCTTGGTCCGTGTTGGGAACGGTGTTGGTGATCCGGGGGTGACCGCCGATCGAGCCTGGGACCACGGGTAATTGGACGATGATGGTCGTCATGTTGGGTGGGATGGTTACCGTGCTTGAGAACGCGCGCGTGGTGTTGGACGTTGTACTGACATGACGCTCTCTTGTAGGACGACGCGATCACCGTGTTGATGCAGCTACCCGAGCCCGGCGTTTATCTGGTGTGTTGTCGTCCATGTCGTTTTGTGTTCACTCGCCTGACGTACTGTATAGGGCCATTGCGAAGGCGTCGTTGGCCGATTTTCTGGCAAGGATGTGCGGTTTCATGGCAAGCTGAAGAAGCCCGTCATGGCAAAGAGGAGTAGCGTCGGCCCCGGTGTCGACAGTAGGATGTCCATCTCCGTGGTTCAGGGAAACGGTTCAAGAAGGGATTTCTCTGCAGAGAGGTCACGGCATGCCTCAGAGTCACCATCAAATTCGAGGCCAGGATCGAGGGCAAAGCAGACACCTTCGCCCACCCATTCCAGGTCCCATGGACCTATGCTGTCTTATTCGACCTCGTCCGAGGATCACTCACCACCCGACTCTCGCAGTACTACCATGGTCGGCACCACTGTCAAAGATTCGCGTGCTTCCAGTATCATATCTGGGCATGCCAAATCGCCACAGATGGCTACATCGATTTCAGGTGCTTCCATTTTTTCCGTAGGGTCGGCATCAATATACTCGGAAGCGTCGACAGCTACGACAGTTTTCTCGGCTTCCGAGAGGGCGAGATCCAGAAATGGGTCATTGTATTCCATTAGTTCGGGCGACGAGCCAGAGTACGGCAACGTTGACCAAGCGAATGGTGCCTCCGTGCCAGTTTCGATGTCCGACACAACGCTCTCTATTGCTGCCTCGACGTCGAACGCGATGCTTTCAACTTCCTCTTCAATATCAGCGTCTACTTCCACGTCTAGCACATCCTTTGCATCGTCGTCGACGTACGCTCCCGAAACGGTCAACGGTTCGTTCGGATCAGTCGGGTCCATCTCAGAACTCGAGACAAGGCAATTCGACCTGAGCAAGTTTGGCATGCATGAAACTGGCTTCGTACTCGTTCCCCCACCTTTGGGAATAGGTGATGATAGAAAAAGCCTGCCCTCACCCGTTGCGCCCCTACGACTCACCAAGTCGCCTAGACTGACTCCATCCCCTGGCCTCCCTCCATCATCACCGCTCCCTGTACCTCCCACGCCGTCTGGGGAAACCCCGCGGTCTACGAACGCTTCTCCCGCGTTACCCAGTGCGTTGTCCCCTGGACCTCTGTCGCCAAAGTCTCCCGGCTTCCCTGGGTCGCTGTCACCCAGTTTACCAGGTTCGTTGACGCCTGGGCTACGTTCCCCTGGTCTTCCAGGTCCGTTCCGTTTGATGTCGTAATCTGCCGTCATCACTGACCTTGCCCGTACTCGCACGCTCAGGTTCCCTGTCTCCTGGTTTTCGTTCACCCGCGTTCCCACAACATGGGTCGAATGCTCAGTCCCAGTACACGTTCTCGTCTGGATTGAGTTCTCATAGCTCGAGCCCCTACGGTTCAACCCCACCTTCCTCCCTGTCCAGTCCACATACGGGTGCCAATACCAACCGCAATAACGCGCCTACTCCACCCATCGTACGCACGCCGCCAACGTCGTCGTCTCCTTTCGGTGTAGGTCAACCTATTAGTGCACCTCTTTCACCGCCGCCGACTTCGCCACTACCACCTTTGCCCTCGGCATCGTTGCCTTCGCCTACGTTTCCTGTAGCGTCCCTTCCCAAGGCAGGTGCTGGCCCATCCATGGGGACGGCTGCGACGGCCGCTGCAAGTGGGCGAATGTCCCCATTGGCAGCGTTGTCGTCGATGTCGGGGACGGTGCACGTGGATGACCGACATGGACGACGCGATGGGGACGAACGCGTGGAAGAGATATGGGACGAGGTGGAAGAAGGTGATACGACGCGTTTGTCGACGTTCGACGCGTTCCGTCGACAGTTGGAGGATCCTGAAGATGGGGATGAGATTGCGTATGGGCTTTCAGAGGATGATGGGGAGCGTGTACTTGGTTTGGATGAGAGTGAGAGCAAGGTCGAGAAGGAGACAGGAGCGAGTGGAGGTGAGGAAGAAGAAGAAGAAGAAGAAGAAGCGCATTCGGATGGAGAAGTGGGCATTGGATTGTCGTTGATGGGTGCGTTGGGTGGCGAGGACGATGAGGACGATGCGAAGCCGGCGGAGAAGAGGGGCCATGTGGGTGTAGGTGCCAATGGGAACGCCTCCCGCGTCTCTGGTGAGAACCGCGGTACGACACCCATGGCATGGACACGGTATACCCCGACCTCACCTATCAGTGCCCATGGTTTCAACGGACATTGCCGAAATGGCGAAGAGGAAGATGAAGGCGGAAATGAGGAGGAAGACGAAGACGACGGTGCTTATTGGGACGATATCTATGACGACTATCGGTACTCGCGCTATTCCCTCGCATCCAAGCGGTTTTCGGTTGCTTCCAAAGCTTCTGGCGCGTCCAAAACGTCGTCTAAAGCACGTGCGAACGCGCCTCCCATGCCTGTTCCACCGGATCAGCGGGGTGTCGATGCGCCTCGACCAAGCATTGGCAGCGATGGGACGAATGGCTACCCGAGGCCCAGCCTTGAGAGCTCGTCGAGCTCCATGTCTTTCTCGATGCCATTCACGCGTCCTTCGATGAGACGGTCTGCATCGGATGAATCCACACGCGACTTACCACTGACAGCCCAGTTCCCTGCTGTCCCGGTGCACGTTCCCGTGCGGACGGAATCGCGACTGAAGATCGTGCACGATGGGTATATGCAAGGTAGTGAAGATCACGGGGAGAGAGAGCAGCGAGTCTTGCATGGATCCACGGAGGATGATACTGGCGTGATTGGCTTGAATATTGAGGTGATTGGGGTGGCGGAAGAAGACGATGCACCAAGTCAGGAAGTCCATGTAGCAGGACCGCTTATGTCTCTGAACCATACCGCGCTCTCGCCGCTGTTGCATACGACATTTGGATCGCCGCATTCGTCGAGGTTCACGGACTTGGAGGACGGATCAGATCAAGATTATGGGCGGAGATACAGCAACAAATCGGGCAAGTCGACCATGTCGTCCGTTGAAGGGCCGCCCAAGTCGCCGATTGACGGTGGAGGAATGGCGTCTACACTGAGGGCCAAGGTGGAGGCCGAACGTACTTTGTCGTCTGACACTGCGCCATTCCTTGTTGTACCTGCGCCGGCCCCCAATCCTTCATCGAGCGATCATACAGCTGTGCGTGCGATCGTCGTAAATGATGACCAAGGGCATGTCACCGGGATCAATATTTCAATCAATAATCCTGTTTTGGCAATAGAGGCAGCACCTCCCTTACTGCCGTCGTCTCAGACTCCGAACGTGGCTCAGGCGACGGTCGCTACGGACCCCAGAGAAGCCTCGCTCTCACCAGACCAACCAGATGACGCAGAGAAGAGCCCTTTTTTAAGACCGCGTCCCCCACCCAGCCATTCACCGCACCCTTTCGCCCGAACGTCCATGTTCCTTCCACACCCGAACGCTCCCAAGGTAGCCCATCAATCGCAAGGACCCATGTACGGACGGACGACCCCCCAACCGTACACTTTTCCGGTGCCGTCAGAACCTGGCGCGGGGAACACGACGACGCATCAGCCTACGCCGCCCGGCACGACGTTTTATTCAACACACATCCTTCACCAGCTTCGCAGTCTATCGATTGCGGCGTGTCAAGGCCCAGCCAGGAGACCACCGATGACGCTGTTCGCGCGATGTCAACCCGAGTTGAACGCGAGCATGGTGCCCGTACCGATCCTGTTTTCGCTGGACCCGTTGCCCCCGTTGCCTACGCCGCCAGCAAGAGCGCAAACGCAAATGGGAGGTGGCAAGGGGATGCCTTACGCGGCGAGTGCGACACCCACGAGAGCAGCGACTGTTTCTGTGCCTGTACGTAGAGGTGGTGGGGGTGAGAGTGTGCCTTTAAACGAGGGTGGTGTGGGTGTTGGGGACGCGTCTTTGCTGCGACTGCCGACACGGTTGGCGACGAACGAGGGTGGTCCACGAAGAATAGACCCCGGTCCGTCGTCGCCGTCTTTACCGATACCGAGAGAAGGATTTGTGCCTCAGGTTGGCGCTGCACGTCCGCGGTCGAGGTCGTTTTCTGCGTTTGGTGCCCGTGTACCTACTGCTATGCCACAGGAGCGAAGGTCAGTCCAGTCCTCGTGCGTTTTGTTTCGATACTCATGCGAGTCGCTCATGTAGTCGAGAAGAACCCGTGATGAGGACGCAGGATAGTTTTATCGTGAATGGTGCGGTTGCGCCTCCACGCAATGCGTCTCTCCCACCTGCGTTGATGGCTCGACATGCTCCATCTCCGCTTGTCCTGCACAACACTAACAAGGACCATGGGCAGAACAGTGCTCTTACCTCTCCTGTCGTACAATCGCCTGCACTGAGCATGCAGTACAAAATGCCGCCTAGTCCGTTTACGCAAGAGCCTATGACGCGATCCCCACAGTTTATCGACACGACGCAGGCGAATGGCGTATTAGGCAGCCCGATTGTGAGCTCTCCCTTAGCGAATAGTCCAGACAGGGACAAGGACGGATCACCCATGCCGGGACCCTCTGGAGTGACGGGTAGAATGTCGGTGTCCTCGTCGGATCCTCATAGTGCAACGACATCATCCTCGTTGATGCCAGGGCGACAGGGATCGTTGGATGTGCCTCCTCGGGGTAGCTCGGTAGAGGGAAGCTCTGACTCGAGCGACTCGCGTTCGTTGGCGTCGCCACCCCCAATACCCGAGGCGGCCTCTCAAAGCGCGCGTTCTTCGCCCCTCGCGCAGGAGGTCACCCTTAGGACCAAGCTCAGTCTTCCAGCTCTCAGAATCAAGGCAAACGTACGACCCAAGGTCGATGATGCTGTCAGCGTGATGTCGTTGGCGGTCAGCGGGGAGAACGAGACGGTACAAGTGCAAGACATGGACTTTGAGCTCGTCAAGCCTTCTCTTCCTCCGGTGACGGGTAGGGCTAGTCAAGACTCGACGTTGACCAGTCGTGAAGTCGACTCGGCAAAGCCGGAGGTATCTCCTATCCTGGGCGATGGGGCGTCGATGTATTCGAGCGCGCCAAGGTCGCCGTTGGCCCCTACACATGCTACCACCTCCACGGAATCTGCCGAGTCTATTGATGCGCATCGACAACGCGAATTGAAATGGATGGCAGTGTTCCCTACTGTCCCTCCGTCGCAAGCCCGCAAGAACAAGAAAGTCAGAAAGCTGTTGCAAGACGGCGTGCCCTCGTCCGTTCGGTACCTTGTTTGGTGTCATCTCACAGACAGTAAAACGCGGGCCTTGCCAGGGGTGTATGCCAAGTTGGGAAAGAGACCGCGCGTACCTGTGTTTGCAGAGATTGAAAAGGATGCCGAACGGAGTTTTCCTGAGCAGCCTCAATTGCATACGGCGCAAGGGCCGCTCGTCTCACTTTTGCAAGCTTATCTCAGCATGGTGCCTGACATTCAATATAATAGTGGTAACGTTCTTGTCCCACGCTGATGCTCAAGTCTGACATTGATTTTTGGTTCCAGGGCTGACGTTTATCGCTGGTCACTTGTTGCTGCTCGCACCTGAAGAAGACGCCTTTTGGATATTTGCTTCGATGATGGATGCGCATTTGCGCACTTACTTTGCGACCAACACTGTTCAGATCGAGATCGATGCGTCTTTGTTTAGCAAGGCGCTCGAGGCTATCGATCCCGTGCTTACGAAGAAATTGTACGTGCAGCTGTCGATAGCTCCTGCGAGTATCACGCGACCGTGGTGAGTGCTTTCTGTCATCAACATGGCTGGGACGCGGTGTCTCATGTGGTGCAGGTTTTCCACATTGTTCGTCGGAAGCCTTTCAGTGGACCTTTTGCATCGAGTGTGGGACTTGTTTCTATACGACGGTGAGTCCGCTCTTACTCATCTTGAAGCGTTGGTCGAGATGAACGGGTCCATGTTGTAGGCGTATCATTCTTGTTCCGCGTGGGTCTCGTCGTGATCAACTGCGTGCGCCATCTGTTACTACAAGCACAAACGGAAGAAGCTGCTTTGGCACACCTCGCTCATCCGCCTCCGGCATGTCTACCTTCTGCAACCGAGTTGCTTGTGCTCGCTGCGAACGTGAAGCTCAAGGACGACGACGTCCGGAAACAGCGGATCAAAATGGAGCAACAACTCAAGCGGACGACGCAAGTGCGACCTCCGAATGGGATGTCGAACGTGCACGCCGCTGCGATATCACTCCCAAGGACATGACGCTGCCCTGCCCTACCCTACCCTGCTCGTATATGTATATGTGTTTGTTTTGCGAGTATCGATATGCTCTGTATGTTGTCCAACATCTCTCTTCGCAAAAAAAAGGCATTCGTTTTTTTTGTTCGCATTCATTGGTTGCTGGTGACGTTGACGGACGGTCGTGTTTACTATTTCTTTTTTATTCTTGTTCTTGTTTTGATAGCTGTCTCTTTTTTTTTGTTGCGTCTAGGCATACCCCACAAGAGTACACCTCTCTCATACACACATTGACATTTTGCAATTCCATGATACCATTACCTTATGGTGACCACTTTTGTGCATACGACACGTACGTCCCCCTTTTTTTTCTGTCTTTCGTCCGCTTTTTTCGAATGCGTGTTGAGAGAATAAGAAGAAAGTAAAAAGAAATATGAGAGCTTCATTAGTTATGATTCTTGTTCTCAATTGACACGCATGCATCGTGATGTGTGCCACTTGGTCACTACTTGGCGCGTCTTCGGAGCGGGAGTAAATATACTAAATGCACAGCAAACAACTTTATCAGATCTTGGTACCTCCAATGACACTGCCTTTCTCGAGCGCCTGACACCCAGTCTTTTGTTCAAACCTCCCCATCGAATCAGGTTCCACGACAATCAAAAAGGTATGTTTGTCTTCCCTTTCACCGTGAATCATATACATTCAAGTTTGCAGGGTACATTCAAAAGCAAAACCTGTCGGCGTTCAAAATGTACTTGTTTAATTCCGTCTATGTACAGAGCACAAGTGCTGAAATGATGTGTCTACTAGTTGAGCGGCGACGTTTGCTGGCAGAATCCCTTGTTGCCATGTTTGAACGAGAAGGCGGAACAAGTGACATCGAGGAGGCAGTCGTCATTGATCATCAAACACCAGAACCTCCTTGTCTAGTGCCTGGTGACCCTAATCGATCGGCGTCTCAGTCGGCCAACTTTCCACTTCCTCTCCGGTGCTGGTACAACCTGCTCAGCGAAACAACGGACCTTGAGGAGGGGATGGTTCTCGCCCAAGAAGGGCTCGAACTTTACCCACCTGAGCACCCCAGTCGATGGATCGTTTTAGCAATGATTACGCTTTGGCTTGGCACACAGCACGGACGACTCAGTGCAGTGGGATCCACCATCCTCGAGCGAGAAACAGCGACATTTTGTACGCAAGGGCACCGTGATTGCTGGGTTGCTTTGAACAACATTGCATTCCGTCTCTCGACACGCTACAACCAACTCGGGGCAATGGCAGACCTCGATGAGGCCATTGTCCTTGGCCGAGAAGCACTCGAACTTCGCTTGCAAGGACACCCCCATCGGTCCGACTCATTGAAGAACCTTGCAAGCGCCCTCTATACTCGGTTCATGCAGCTGAGACAAGCAGACGATAAGAAATTCCTATTCAGTCTTTATGCTCAATTGGTTGATACACCTCAATTGGTGTCTTCAACGGATCTGTCTGCCGCTCGAGCATGGATCCGGATGGCCGAAGAGTTCCAGCACCCCTCAACACTCCTTGCATATGAAACAACACTGCAATTACTCGTTCATCATTTTGCTGCCCTGCCATCCTTGCCTCAACATCTTACGATCCTCAAGAAGCGCACATCTTCGCTCGCAGTGGACGCCTTTTCGGCTTGTCTTCGCAGAGGTGCTTCTACACGTGCTGTCGAGGTTCTCGAACAAGGCCGCGGCATCTTTTGGAGCCAACTCAGTCGTCTCCGTTTCCCGCTTCACGACGTCATGGCATCCGGCCCAGCGGGAAGGCTGTTGGCAGACGAGTTTATGCATGTGGCCTCGCTTATTCGCATTTCTCTTGATTCACCTGGTGCAGATCAGCACGGACGACTGTGTCATCTTAACATTGAGATGGAGAGGATTATCATCAAGATTCGCGAGCTACCTGGCCTCTCCCGTTTCCTTCTTCCCTCGCTCTTCTCAGATATTCGCCATGCCGCCAGTGGGGGACCTGTTATTATCGTGAATGCGAGCCGGTATGGCTGTGACGCGCTCGTCGTCTTACTCGATCGAGATCCTGTCCATATTGTATTGCAGATCACACAAGAGAGTGTTCGCGACCTCTCAGCAGAACTCCATACCTCGACTGAGCGCGCAAAGAGGTCGACGTGACGAGGGAGCTCGGGTCCCTCTTGCGCACTCTTTGGGATCAAGTTGTTTCGCCCGTTGTGGATTTTCTCTTGACGACACTTCCACTTCACTCACGTATCTGGTGGTGCCCGACCGCTGAGTTCTCTGTCCTGCCCTTGCATGCCGCTGGTCCGTATAGGAAGGGTGAACGGAATCTCAGTGATCTATATATCTCGTCGTACACCCCCACCTTGAGCGCTCTCATTCGTGCCAGACGGCCTAGTTCATCAAATCCCGCGAGCGCCGGGAAACGCTTCCTTGCCATTGGTCAAGCGAATGCCATTGGCCAGACTGAACTCTTTTCTGTCCACACCGAACTTGCCAATATAGGTCAGCGCATTGTTGGTCTGGCTAGTTTCACACAAATCGAGGGTCCCGAATCCTGCATTTCACGTGTTGCCGAGGAGCTTTGCAAGACCGAATGGGTGCATCTTGCATGTCATGGCCTTCCCAACCGAACGCAACCATTCGAATCTGCGTTTGCTCTCCATGATGGCCACTTCACGATCGAGCGGATCATGCGGTGTGAACCAGAGAATCCCCAATTTGCGTATCTCTCTGCATGTCATACGACTGTCGGAGACGAGGAGAGTCCCGACGAGGTGATTCATCTCGCGTCGGCGATGCAGTTCGCCGGGTTCCGTTCTGTGATTGGCACGATGTGGGCGGTAGACGATGCAGAGACGAACAAGATCACGTCGACGTTTTACAAGCATATGGTGGACGAGTCTGGTTGTCTGGATCATACCTGTGCCGCATTCGCACTGCACAAGACGATGAGATCGGTCAATGTACCATTCGATCAACGGATTCTCTATATACATCTAGGTGCCTAGTCCTATGTCCTTGTTTGCTGTCGAACTTGTTCTGCTTTACTTTGCTTTGCTTGTCCTCGGTTGGCGGTAATTGATGTCGAACGCGTTGTTGAATATATCCACAGTTGTCAAGCTCCAATTTGTGAAACGTTAACTCAGCTTATATTTAGCCATGGCCCATGATGTACGGTACACACGACTAATTCATTTATCATCAACTTGAAGATGTGTTGTGTCCAACACAAGTCTTGCGTACGACGCTATACGTACTCGGAGTCACGTTCTGATCAAAACGATCCCAGCTTGACGCTTCGAAGGCTATCCGACGGTCGAACCACTGTCGAACCATTATTGAGACCTACTCAACAGATTGTTCCGGCCTTCTTCGACGCTGTTGCGATCCATCGCCGGGCTGGCGCTCCATGAGAGGCAGGTTTTCAGCTTCTGCTTCTGCACAATATTCGCTGTGTGCTCGGCGACCGTTTGTTCTCATCAACTTCAAGTCCGTCCGCTGGCTTCTGTCTTCCACTGTGATCGCCTCCGAGTCGCATCAGTAATATCGTCACGCCCTTATTCGCACTTGGCGCCCTTGGCCATTCTGAAAAAGTGCCGAAAGTGGGAAGAGTAGCAAAAGTGACTACTAAGTACCGATTTAGATGTGTTTGCTCAAGTGGA